>KL263729.1:16017-31351 GCA_000699545.1 Podiceps cristatus
GGTGCACTCAACCCTGCTCTCCATGTCCCCAAAGATGTAGAATAGCACCAGTCCCAATACCGACCCCCAAGGAACACCACTCGTCACTGGTCTCCACTTAGACATTGAGTCATTGACCACAACTCTTTGAGAGTGACCATCCATCCAATTCCTTATCCACCCATGTATCTCCAATTTAGAGACAAGAATGTTGTGCAGGACAGTGTCAAATGCTTTGCACAAGTCCAGGTAGATGACATCAGTCCCTTTAACCACCAACACTGTAACCCTGTCACAGGAGGCCACCAAATTTGTCAGGCACAATTTGCCCTTGGTGAAGCCATGTTGACTGTCACCAATCACCTCCTTATTTTCCATATGCCTTAGCATAGTTTCCAGGAGGAAATAATTTGTATTATTTTAGGGTTGGTTCTAATTCCAAGAGGGTAAATGGGTCACAGCAATACATGAGGAGAACCGGCTCTACGAAATTCATCACACAATAATATCACACATTTGGTACACTTCAGTCAGGCTGTGATGAGACACAGGGAAGAGGCACAGATGCACATGTGGTTGCTATGGAGTTAGAGGCTTGAAGGAGATACAGGGAATCAGCACAACTGCCTAGAATACAGTTAACTCTTACGGTGCCTCTCTCTAAACACCTCCCTGGCCAAATTCATTAATACCCATAGTAAAGGGGAGCCTTTTAAATACCCAAGAGTTCCCATCAAGAGTCCAAAGAGGAACTTCTTGGAAGATTATCTCCTGAAACAAAGTTTTCAGAGGTGGGAAAAGTGTTCTGGCAGACCAGGCAGATGAGGAGAAAAAAGCCTGGAGAGAGTGCCAGACACGCTGGAGCTAATGACTGAAGTCATAAAGCACATTTCATGGATAATCCAACCAGCTGCTTCCAGACCACAAGAGGCTGCTGCATTTCCAACTCCCCGCAGAGTTTCCTATCAGGGAGTGTGCATGTGTGTATATATATACGTAGATAATCAGCAAAGTTTCTATTTTTTCCTGCCTACTTAAGGCAGTCTTTCAGCATGCATCCTCCTACACTGCTATTTTTACCTGCTCCTAATCAGTGTGTTCTCAAACATCGAGAGACTCGGAGAAGAGCAGTTCAACTCCAGTGCACAGCCCACGACACACTGAGTAATACCTGAATGACAGCTCTTCTCCCAGCACCTGGCACATCATGACGTACAGAGCACTGGGGAGAGGTGGTGGTCAAGGTCTGGGGGATCTCTTCTCTTATAGGATGCTGAGCTTGAACTGATGGCTCTTTGGGCAGAGATCATTAGCACCATAAGGAGTCAAGCACAGAGGACTGGATGCAAAGTCAGAGCTTTAAACTGCTCATAGTAAATAATAATACTGACAATAACCAAAAAAGCTGGGTAAACTTTTTTACTCTATTATTTTCTCCTCTCCTTTTTTTTTTTCTCTCTCACCATAAAGCTTTCAGCTTTCACTTTCAGTGAAACATGTTTCATTGCTAGATCCAAATATGCTTGATCTATCTCAAGCTCTCAGCCTCACAGTGTGCATTAACCTGTGGATAAAATTCCCAAAGGACCAGGGTGCCTCAGTCTTTGAGAGGAGCCCCTGAGACTTACAGTAACAAGGAGTCCAAAAACACCAAGTAAATGGCACCAAATCCTGATGCCGGATGCCAGCTCACCGATCAGCAGGCTGCACTCTTGGCTCCTGCAAAGGCCTTTATCAGCTAGCCAGTAAATCTGCTTATTTAAGCAAGGCCAATTTCAAGTGTGCGACCCTGCAGAAGTGGTGCGTTTGTATGGGCTACGGTGACGTCCTCTGTGCTAGCACAACCCCTGATCACACCCTGCAGGGCAGACACGACAGTCCCCAAGGCTCAAAGCATTCATGTTCTGTGGGGAAGCCTGCCTCCTGCAGTAGGGACCTTCAATATGTATCATCTTCCAGGCTGAGATAAGGAAGGACATGATATACATACTTTTTACAGCCTTAAAATAAAAAAGCCAAGGAAAAAAAAAAAAAAAAAAGGCAAAACCCAACCAAACAAACAAAAAAAACCCACCACAACAAAAACCCACAGATGCCAAACCAAAGTCATCAAGGGCTGACAGGCTGAAGATGAGTTTGGCTTACGTAATAAAGACTTGTACCACAAGTCAAGCAACTGTGGTTCCTCGGCTGTTGCTAAGAGTAATATTCTGGAGATGTCCCTGCACCCTCATGTCTGTCACCCATCATACCTTGCTCTCATCTACTCTCTCTAACCCTGTGCATTACACCTACAGCAATGGTGCTCATATCCCTGATCCAGGCTCTAACAGGTGGAAGAAAGGAAGTATTTCCACAGGCAATGGAAGGTAGCATAAGCAACCTGCTAACGTTTGAAGTCTAAATAAACCCAAATTTCCTAACTGCCCACTTATGTTATAAGCTTTCTTTTTTATTCATTTCTCAATTGCTAAACTGCTACACAAATAGGCAAAACCCTCTTTGTCTCTCCTCATTCATTGTGCATCCTTTCTCTGAAAGCACATGTTAATTTTTTTCCCGACTTTCATGGTCAGATTTTCCCTTGAAATACTCCTTAATTCACCTGATTTTGCAAGCCATTTCCTCTCCTGTAGCAGCATTAAAAAAAAAAAAAAAAAAAAAAATCCACTAAGGCCAAAAGTACCAAGGGCCAAAGCTCCTACTGATACGTCAGTAACAGAGAACTGGCTCCAGTGCCCCAAACCCAACTATACCAAAAATCTTTAAAGACAGCTCCAATAACTTAAGAAATGTTGCCAGCAAGAACCAGGTAACTGATTGGCCACGAGTACCACATTTGAGAAACACAGCATCTTGGTCTGCATATGAGTGCTCTGAGCAAATCTCAGCTTCCTGTCAATGCGTACTATTTAAACCTCTGACATTTTAAAAAGTTGGCCCTATGGATTGATTGTAGGCAGTTCAATATAAATATTCAGCACACGATACTGGATATTTAAACTACCTAGATCAGATTATAAGTGTGGACAGATTTACCTACAACTGGAGCTGATTGGAACGTATCTGCGCTCCCACTTAAAATTTCAGAATTTTCCTCATTTTTGTAAACATTTCTCATGCAATTTTTAAAATTGCTTAAAATACTTAAAACATTTTTCCAGCACTGAACAACAAAAAATGAAAGCCATTTCCTAAAAAAAAAAAAAAAAGAGAACTCCATCAAAAGGTCTTGTCTTTTGATTAAAACTGAAACTTTTCAAGAAATTTTTGGTTTTCTTGGAGAACTGATTACATCAATAGTAATTTTGTTATCACTGTCCTCTCCAGAAGACTTGTGGTGTTGATTTTATTCTCATTTTAAAACTAGAACTACATGTGGTTGAAATTTTTAAATTAAAATTTAAAAATTCTTACTCAATTTAACATTGGCCATAAAACCAGTAAACAGCTATGTGAAATATTAAAATAAACTTTTACTAGGACTAATATTTTTCAATAATGTCACCTAAACATTTGAAATAATATTCTTTTGAAAGGAAAGTCACTTTAGATAATATATTAATAAAGCATTTCAATAGCCTTTCATTGTGCCTTCCTCCTTTTTTCTTTCTACTTCCAGCTGCAAAAGGAACACAAGCAATTTTGGGGAAAATACTTCAGCATAATTTTTGATACGTAGTTTCCTCACAAAACATTCATGCTCTTTACTGCAGTTTACTTCCCTATGAACATCAACGCCAGCAGTCAACAGAACATGCCCAGGCTCAAACCAGACAAATTCATTCTGCTTTACTTTGCCCAAAATCCAGTTTGCAGTTCTCAGTCAGCTCAGAGATGGACACTTGACTTCCCCCAAGGAAGCTCAAGCTCTCCCAGTGCTCTCTTGCCTGAACTGAAACAAAGAGACAGTAGGTCATGTGCTTCAAACTCTCTACAGATTGCACTCAATTAGTATTTATTTAAGTGATAGCAGGATAACACCACTGAAAGAGGATGCTTAACTTGCAGGGGAATAGCTCAATAGATCAGAAGTGGCACGGGTCACACCGCAGTCCTCGGTCACCTTTTCATACTCTTTGCATCCAGGGCTTGCTGCAGCTCAGATGAAAGGAACAGCACAGAGACAAAGTCATCCCCCAGCACCTGATCCAGATCAGACCCAGTTGGCTACACACGAAGAAGGGGCTGGTCCGTCCCCCTCTGCCCAAGCAATTCACACCTGCAAGCAGACCATTTTCCCTCTATGTTCATACTCTTACAGTCTAAGTAGGGGAATCTAGCAAGCAAGAATCACTTTATTCCATCCCGTTCCAAATGACATGCATACAAATACATAAACCAAGCAAGATATCATCTGGAAATTCAGAAAAGATGGGTGATATCATTGCCAAGACAATTACCACATAAATGCATTTCCCAGCCTAAGACTACAATGAAAGTGAAACCTAAAGGAAGATGAGTCAACCTCAATTTATTTTTTCAGGAAGCAAGGCTTAAACCAAGCCTTGGGTGGTCACAATTACATCACAGTCTCTTGCACTGATAAGCAAAATCTGTCTTCTAGCAAGTGCAAGTAGGCTGCCCATGTCTGGTGGCAAAACATAAGCAACAAGCACCAGAAACAAGAGTGCAAATAAGAAAGAGGGAAGTGTTTGCTACCTGGAGCAGTTAGAGGGGTCAAGGATGGTGTGATCACTCAGCACATCGTCTGCTCAGATCCCTCTATTTATAGTCCATATAGGTTATACACAACTTCTATGCTTTAAATCCAATTTATTTATTACCATCCGTTCTGACAAACCCCTGTACAGAACTGAAAGTTCATTTACTACAAAGTTTTGTGTCTTTGAGCTGAAGTGGTTTTCTTCCTCACAACAGATTATTACACTTTGCAAAGCCAATGCAACAAATCCAAATATCCGTGTAGACCCTCTGTAGCAGTCAGTGCACATATGTTTGTTACCATTAGAGAAACATCTCTGAGGTCAAACAGGTGTATGACCTTCAAGATTTCTCCCATGATAATTTGTAGTGAAAGGAGTTCTGTACTACAGCTCCTCAGTGGATTTTGATGCCTCACTGCCAATGTAATTAACGGGAGCTTGGCACCTAGCAAGCTTAGAGGGCCATGGCCTCACCACTGAGGAACATTTAGCCAAGCTGACCAAAGGCAGGCCACAGGACCACGTTCCTGCCTCAAGCATGAAAACTCTTGGAGAAAGATAGTGGCCCAAAGATTGCCTAACAAGACCTAAAGACAGCACAGCTGACCAAACAGTCCTGCCACATTGCCTATGGCAAGCAAGTACTGATCTAGGCACCATTTTTTGCAGCTCTACTGGACTCAGACCTCACTGTCACTTGGCCTCCCTACTCCAATCTTCCCACTTGGCTCCCAAGTGTTTCACCTCCCTGAACCACCCAAACACTACTAAGACCCCAGTTACCTCTCCCTTCACTTTTTCCATTACATCTCCCCTCTTCTCAGCAGAAGGTGACAGATAATTGCCAGAGGTCTTTAGAAACAGGTGTTTTCTCTTCCCATTGTATTTTCTTTCTGGGTTAAATACCCAAAGGGGTTTGAAGTCAAGCCTGGCTCCCTCCCAATGCTTTCCTTCCCTGCATGTGGTTCAGAGGGAGGACCGTTCAAAGCCAACCGAATCATCAGCTAGCCCTTTAAGACACCTGCCTCCCCTCACCCCTGCAGCATTCTACGAGCCTCAGGTAGCCCAGGATGCAGGGCACCCTCTCACCAGCAGCCAGAGAGCCCAGCTGAGAGCACTGATTCTTCCCCAGACACTGCTATGAGGCTGATCAACTGAACAGTGGAAAGCCCTGGGGAAGCTAAAAGCCATGGAGAAAAGCTTGCCATTTTCCCTCACTGATGGCTTCCCAGGTCATGACTACAGACAATACAGCAGCAGAGACAAAGTAGGGGCCTGGATTAAACAGGACACATGGATGGGCAGAAGCTCTTGGATGCAACTGCCTAGTTCACAGCATAACTCAGCTTCAGGGAACCCTACTCTTCAAAATCCACTTCTCTGTACTTGCATTGCTGCAGAGACCACAGTGATAACATTGTATGGATACACAACGGACTCAAAAGACAAGCCTAAAATGAAATTCAAACCCCTCTCTGCAAGCTGCAGGAGTCCAGCTCATCTCCAGAGACCCATACCACTTCAACACACTGAACCAGAGCAGTATGGCTACACCTCTGCCACCCACAGAAATGCCTAGCACTTGTTACAGGGGGCACCATTCTGGAGTAGAAAAAGATTCAGGCTCTCCATCTTACAGCAGAGACACCCCACAAACACTCCCCAAGGTGCTTGGAGAAGCAGGGTCTTTCTGCTTACACACCGTTCATGCCACCCTTAAGAGTGCTTAGCTATCTGTGGTCACTCCCAAAAGGTGAGGAAGAATGTCCCCTAAAGCAACTTGCTTTCGACTCCACCCTGTCACAGGCAAGACACAGTAAACCACAAACCATAGTGGATCTAGATACTCGCATTTACCTAAGACACAGGGATATTAGAGCTTTTACCCTCTTTGATTATCTCACACGTATACTCACTTGCTCCCCCTCAGCACACCATTCACCGGATTTTGACTTCCCTTCCTGCAAGGAGGTCACAGCTGGTTTGAGGGGGTAAGACAAACTCATGTTGGTTTGTGCTCTGCCACTGCTCACAGTCTTGGGCGTTACAAGCCAAGGCCTCTGAGCATGCCCCAGCATTCTTCTCCACACATCTTCCTGACCTCCAAGATCTGGGACATGGGGAAGATCTTCCCTCCAGCCAGCATTTTCATCACCTTCTTTTTGAAACCACTTCTTTTCAGGAACCTTTCTTTGAAGAGCTTCCTCTGCTTTCCAGGACCCCAAGCCCCTGGTTTTCCCAACCTACCTAGTCTATGTGCAGAAGTACAACACACAATCAACCCCTGTTTCTCTACTAATTGGAGAATTTAGAATATGTAAAACTTCTGTTTAGTTAGGGAGGTGTCACCTATGTCTTTTTTATAGCCAGACCCAGTTGAAGCTTGCAAGCAGCAGGCTTGTGCTTGAGACTTCAAAGGTGCTATTTTGGACATACATCCCCTCCACCCACAAAGAATTATCTCCTACCTGTCAGCGTTCACAACTGAAGCTATTTTTATTGCCCTTTCCATCAGATCCCTCTTGCTGATGCAAACACACTGCTTTCTGCTGACCACACTGGCCCCTAACCAAAGGGTCTGTCTGGCCCAAGCAAGAGAATGTGCCTGTGCTGGCTGTTGACAGCATATCTCTCAAGTATGTTGAACTTCAGAGAAGAAAGAGCCAGTCCCATGCAGACTGGATTCTCCCCAGCTCCCAGGCAAGTTTGGATGTCTCCTACCTATTCCCATCATTTCATTGAGACTGTGGTAGACAAAGAGATGGGGAACAAACAGTACACCTGTGAAGGCTGACAAACTCTGCCTAGGACCAGTCCTCAACTCCTCCACAGACTCAGCCATTGGAAGACCAAGTCACTTTTCCTTGATGTTTTCTCTCTAACAAAAGAGCATTCTAAGCCAAGACCCCAAAAATTAATATTGGATTTCACTGAGCAGATTTTCTTCAGTGCCACAGCAAAGATGAGTTTCAATTGTGCCTGTTTCCATTAATTCTGCCCCTCCTTCCTCTATCTTCAGGATACTTAGCAACAGAGAGAAACCAACCTCACAACCTCACTTTCACACTATTCTGCTACCATGAGCAATATACCAGTGCCCAGGGGTTCCCCTGCACCACAAACTGCTTTCAAATACATTATTATAAACAAGGGTAACTGCATCTACTTCAGCAGTGTCAGTGCAGAGCAAAGTTGGTGACCAAGACTGTCAGTACATGGCTCTGGGGAGTCAATGGCTTACGGAAGAGCTGGCAGAGGGAAAAATGTGTCTTGGTCAAGAATGTCAAAGTAATGCAAATTGTGGATTTGGGCCCTAAGTGCTTGGGCTCTTGGAGATATACAGAGAGAAACCTTCTGGAATACTTCCACTCTAAAACATTTTTCTCTCACAAATGCCCCATTTTCCTCTCTCTGCTAAGCCTGACGCTTCCTGGGCAGCTGTGTCCCTCTTAATGCAAAACTTCTTTTCCAGACTTAGCCATTAGATTACTGCTTCTTCCTCCCTGTGGATCAACAGGGGAAAACTTGTCAGCAGGATTTTAGAAACAAGACTGGACTAATGCCTTCTTTTCCAGTAGATTACCTACAAATAAAGGATTGTCTGAAAAAGAACACAGAGACGCTCTTAACAAAGGTTAAGGTGCTATATTTATTCATTTTAGTATTACTACCACTTAATAGATTTTTATGATAGTTTAATGCTAGATGCTATTTTAAGACTAGTTCTTCAGCTTGTATAAACATATCTCTGCTGAAAGACTCAAGTGCATTCTCTAGAAGCCAAAGAGTAGGAGCAGCATTATCAAATACGAGATGAAAGAAAATCGCTAATACTGGAAAAGTTTAAACAATCTTCCTGGGATTCCTATGTAACCCTGATCTTATTTTGCCCTTGCTCCCCACTGGTTTTGCTTGATCCTCCTCAGAATTCCTCTCTTGACTTCACTAGCTCTGAGCACTGCACACAAAGTCCAACCTCATCCAATGGCGCAGCCTGCAAAAAGTGATACAATTGCCTGTCTTCAGTTCAGAGCTCGCTCTCCCATCAGTTTTCTGCAATCCATATCCTTTGGCTCCTGAAGTTAAGAAAGTTGGTCATCCTAATCCAGGTGACTTCGGACTTGTCCAAGTTGCATATTGCAACCTATTGGATCACCTTAAAGATTTCTACTCTAAGACATGCAGCTAGGAGTTTATCCTCAAGGTCTGTACTCCATAAAGCCCACAATATTAATTGCACCTTACCTTCTTCCTACTTGAATCTCCTTCTCAAAGAATTTCTAATTTATTATCAAATAAGGTCTATATTGTGTATTATGTACATCTGTGGTGGGTTGCCCTTGGTTGGCTGCCAGGTGCCCATCAAGCCACTCTATCACTCTCCTCCTTACAGGACAGGGAGAAGAATATAAAATGAAAAAATCCTCATGGGTCAAGACAAAGGCAGTTTAATAAAGACAAGCAAAGGCCACATGTGGAAGCAAAAGAATACAAAGTTAGTTCTCATCAGCAGGTGATGTCCAGCCACTTCCCAGGAAGAAGGGCCTCAGTACACGTAGCAGTTGCTCTGGAAGATAAATGCCTTAATAACAAATGCCCCCTCCTCCTTCCTCTTAGCTTTTATTGATGAGACAAGACCATATGGGATGGAATATCCCTTTGATCAGTTTGGGTCAGCTGTTCTGCCATATTCCCCTTCCCAAACTCTTGCCCACCCCCAGCCTACTGGCTTTTGGGGGGAGGTGGAGGGAGGCAGCCTCGATGCCCTGCGAGCGCTGCTCAGCAGTAGCCGGGCCACTGGCTGCTATCAGCACCTTTCTAGCTACCGATACAAAGCACGGCACCATGAGGGCTGCCATGGGGAAAGTTAACTCCATCTCAGCCAGACCAAATACGACATCTCCAGGTGCAGATTCATCGCTTAGATCTTTCAAAGTGCCTCAGGATACACCCAAATATCCAGAAAGACTTCCAGATAGACAGCTTCAGTCAGAAAATTAAATAAAATAAGAAAGATGCTGAGAAGAGGAAAAAACACTCTGGTTGCCAGTAATTATCAAGTATGCCTTGCAGGCTTTTCCCAGTTGCTTGGCAACCCAGAAAGTCACACCAGAGAGCAAGAGGTAGTTGGACAAGTGGCTTAACTTGGTGATTCCAGAATAGTAGTTTTAGGTGGATAAGGGAAACCTTTGGTGCATTCCCATGCCTTCACCACCCTGTACTAGTATTACAGGCCTCAAATAAAGTCCAGGGAGACTTCAGACAACTTCTACACCATCCAAAGGGAACAGTGGAAAAACAGTTGCTGAAATTAAGAGATACCTTTACCTTCATATCACTTCTGCTCTTCATTTGCTATGCCCATATTAGAAAATAAAACAGGCCAGCACCCATTTGTTGGTCCAGAGACCACTTGGCACATCAGGGTCTGCATCTATCTGGCTAAACTTCCTTCCTCTCCAAGACAAGATGCCAAAAGGAAACAACCTTGGGCTACCCTGTCCCCTAAACCAGGCCTGAGTTCTCCTGAAGTGTTCCTTGGCACGGGACACAACTGTGCTGGGGGAACACCAATGGCAAACCCATCACACTCCCACACCAGGCCAAGCATGGGCCAGTCAACATCCAGGAGCTCCCTGGGCACCACATGGAATGAAGTAGCTGAGGGACATCCCTCCTTGAGAAGGGCACTGGGGCCCAACAGACATCGTTCACTGGGCTACAGCCACAAATTCAACTGAGCAGTCACTGGCTGGAAGACAAACCTTTGACAGATTAGTGTCTGTCCTAGTGGAAAAAAAAAAAAAAAAAAAATGGTCCACAGAGATTAAAAGTGCTCTGCCTTGCTTTCTTTGACAATAACCACCAAGGGATGGATGAAGTGGACAAATAAGCCAGTTGGCAGTATAGAAGGTAACAGTAAGACAATGGCATTTTGCTAAAGAAGCAGTGGTCTGTCAGCCCTGTGCCTGGCTTTCCCTTTAACTGCGATCTTTCCACTTCAAGGAAACTGTCTTTGCAAAAAGATCTGGCCCTGGCAGAGAGAAATAATCCTCAATATGTTTCCTGGGGGTGCTTTGATAATGAGAGTTGAGTTAAACAGTGGCAACACCTGACTGTCCTTCCTGCTTTCATTTTGTCCCTTTAATTAACAACAACAACAAAAAAATGGTTTTAAAAACTATCAAAAAAAGCAAAACAATGCCCACATATCACTCTATAGATAAAAACAATTTTGAAATCTGAAGCTTATGTAGTTCTGTAGGCACAGAGGATATTAATAATTCAACAAAATATTACAGTCATTACTATATTTTGTAATATCACAACAGTGCATTTTCACAGAACTCTTCTCCAAATCTCATTGCAACAGCCATTAATAAATAAAATGCAATTCACTGTATTAAATGTGTTGTTTAAAGGCTAAATATTTCATCAGAACGAATTCATTTTAAATAAACAGACTAGGACTCTCCTCCTCGCACCAGGACAAATCTCCAGCTCCATACACTTTCCACATTCAGCAATTAAATTATGTTTCAAAAAGCAAACCATAAATTCAATTCAACCGGAACATCTATGCAGCAGCTTTTAGACTACAACCCCCTGCAGACTGATGGGATCACAACCAAACAGGCCACAAGACTCACAATTTTGCTATGCTGTTTATGCAACACAGAAAAATTAAGATTGGAAAAATGCAATAGAACGGTTTGCATTTATTGCCTGCCTTGAGCAGTGGCCAACACCTGATTCTCTGCGGGAAGGAGAAAGAAAAAGCATCTTAGTCCAAATCTGAGCTGCCAATAGCTATAGATAACAGTGCTTATCCAGTGCTTTTCATCAGTCAGTCTCAAAGGGCTTTGCTAAAGAGGTCAGTTTCCTCTCCCAAGTGGGGAAACTGAGGCACGGAGGGAAACAGCTTCTCAGCTGTTAATGTAAAGGCTAAGATAAATATATATTTCTCCATTGTGCACAAGTAATGCACATGTGAGCTCTACCCCACTGGCTCCAAAGGCACTCACAACTCCACTTCAGTTGCAAATTAGCTTTGGGGTAAAAAACCAAAACAAACCTTTAAGCAAAATGAAAGCATTTGCCAAAATATTTTCTTGGATCTCAGAAATGGGACCAAGTGATCTAGATCTGAAGTGCAACTCCCCCTCCACTCTCAAACACACCAACATCCCAACCTCCCCAGCCATAAACTAGTGAATTTCTAACCAGGACAAAGAAGAGGGAGTTTGATTTTAGTTTTTGCCAACTGCTATTATTAGCATAAAATTTTACCAATTCCATAGTAATACAAAACAAACAAACAAAAAAAGCCACCAAACCAACAACACCACCACACAACACCAATAAAAAACACCCACACATGTAATCTTCCTTTTGAATTTTTCAGTTTAAAAACTTCTTCCATCAAGAAAACCTCTCTAAAGTAACTTACTTTCTGGCCTTCTCCAGAACAGCATGTAAGCATTCACCCTGCTGACTGACAAACTGACATCAGCAAGGTAATTCCTGTAATTAAAACAAAGCAACACAACCCTACTAGCAGGGCCTGCATCACACACTATAATCTCTATTTTTATCCACAGAGCTCACTGCTTTCCTCCAACAAGAGCACATAAACACTGCAACCTTCTTTTCACCAACTTTATACCAAGACACAGCATAGTGCAGAAAATCAGAGGGGTAGTATCTTCAAGTGTGACTTTTTACAGCAAAATAGCAACTTAAGGCCAGCATATTTTATATCTCCTAAATTGTGCTGAATTTACTTTCATAAGTAGATCATTATAAATGTTTTGGTTTAACCTTTTATAATAAAAATCTCATCTTTTCTATTAAAAAAAAAAAAATCTTTTAAACAACTCCTTAATAATTAGGGATATGTGGGGTTTTATTTGATCATTTGAGTTGTTGGGTTTTTTTCTTTTTAAATCAGAAAGAGTCTATGCTTGGTCTGAGTCAGAATCTGAGGAGATCTGTCAGGGTGGAGATGGGGGTTACAGATTAAGTCCAAACTATTCCCTTCTGTCAACCACCCCAAACACACTCAAAAACGCCAACCTGAGCAGGAAGTTGTTTGCAGAGCTCTATGTACTATGCATGCTTGATTCCAGAGAGATATACCAGGTACAATTTAATGCCAGATACAGCTGTGCTACTGAGCAATGTCAGATATGTGACATTGGGAATAGATGGACTTTTGGTCTCTTCCAGGACATCTGATCTTATGTTCCTGGGCACAAGTCCAAAACCCATTAAACTCAATAGAAATGCAAAGAATTCACTGGCTTTGAGTCAGATCTTGTATGACAATGAACAGGAACAGCTAGAGATATTTAACCTGTCAAGGAGAAGAGTTAATGGGAACTTACTCTAATAAATACACCACCTTTACTGCACTGTCTATTTGTGCTTTAAGTCATCCAGCTTCAAGAGCTAAGGAGCCTTAACTCCTGAGCCAAAGCTCAGGTGATTTCTCTAAGCTTTCACCAAGGCCCTATAAAGCACCGGCTGTACTCCTCAGATGAGGCAGCAGGACTTGAGCTAGTGGGGAACCTAAACCCAGGACCAGTGAAGGACCAGCATAGCACAACCAGAGATGGACAGTGCCCACATGGGAAGCTGGAAAAGTGATTCAGAGCTCAGACAATAAGCAAAGCCGCAAGAGAACATGATGCACCACAAGCCAGGATGGTCTCCTTTAGAAGCCTTTTTTTTTTTTTTTTTTTTTGACATGCTGTTTGGACACTGCTTGATGGAACTTTGCAATTGAAGCCCTCATCATCATTAAAAGCTGCTTTTAAAGGACTGTATTCCTGGATTGCTCAGGCCCTTCAGGAGGGGGGGTTCTTGCTTCACCAACCTTCTGCTTCACCACGCTGCTCAATGGCTTGGGACACCTGGTAATTTATCAGCATTAATGCTTTTCTGGTTGCTGTCTGTTATGAAACATAGGTTGAAGCACAGCCATGCAGATGGAAGAGGTTTTCAAATTCCATCCTGTCCAAGCCCGCCAGCAGCCAGAGAAGGGGAATGCACATGGATCTAATTCTCATCTTACTGACACTCATCACCACTGACTTTGAAGGTATTACTGTTGCCCTACTCCAGCATCAGGAAGATGAAAAATAAGCCCTTGAAATAAAACATGCTGCTCTGACAGAAGCCGTTGCTTCATCAAGCTAGAGTCCTTATCAAGGCAAGCTTTTTTTTACAATACCAAGGATTTAAACCAAACACAGCAGTTTCATTAAAGAGAGAGCAAAATAGAGACCAAAGAGTTCCAGTGACAAGTAACTCCAAGCAGAAGTGCAAGGATCCAGAACAGCATTTCCAGTCTGGCAAAAGGACCACTCACAGCGCTTGGGCTGTCTAGCCAAGTCTGTGTGCTATTTATTTACCCAGCCAAAAAAAAATTTTCCTCATACCAGCTGTTTCTGCAGGAAGCACAGAAGAGTCTGCAAGCTCAGATCAAGTCTACAGCATAGCGCAGTTTTTAAAAGTTTGTTTTGCTAGTTTATTACAAACTGTTCCTTCCCTCCAACTTCCATTCAGGGAGGTGGTTTAGACCTCTCAAAACAACAGCCCCTCACAAGCAGTGAAGATATTTACCAAAATAGTGAACTGAGAGCACACAGTTGCCCGAAAGACTTCAAGAGATACTGTGTGCGCTACGAATGGACACCCGTCTTTTCCCAGAACCAGCACTCTAGCATATTTTCACACTGAAGTTTTCATTAGAAATAATTCAAAAGAACAGAGACTTGGCAAGACTCAGCAATTCTCACCCTAAAGTGCCCAGATCACTGGTAGCCAGTGAACATCAATGTTCATATTGCTAATGCCAGCAACACAGGCACATGGTAGTGCACTCCAGCAAATTTGCACTTGAACATCCAAGTTTTCCATCAATGCAAGACAGGGAGAGAGATACTTGCCCACACTGTGGCAATACCTCAATCTTCCTCCCTCAAGTTCATAGAAACATAGAATATCATGAGTTGGAAGGGACTCAAAAGGATCATTGAGTCCAACTCCTGTCCCTGCATAGGACAACCCCAAGATTCACACCATGGGACTGAGGGTGTTGTCCAAATGTTTCTTGAATATTGTCAGGCTCAGTGCCGTGACTGCTTCCCGAGGGAGCCTGATCCAGTGCTCCACCACCCTCTGGGTGAAGAACTTCTTCCTAATATCCAACCTAAACTTCCCCTGGCACATCTTTTTGCCATTCCTCCCGGTCCTATCATTGGTTGCCAGAGAGAAGAGACGAGCACCTACTCCTGCTCCTCCCCTCGTGAGGAAGCTGTAGACTACAATGAGGTCTCCCCTCAGTCTCTTCTCCAGGCTGAACAGAGGAGTGACTTCAGCTGCTCCTCATACAGCTTCCCCTCTAAACCCTTCATCAACTTTGTGGCCTTCCTCTGGACATTCTCCAGTAGCTTTATATCCTTTTTATACTGCAGGACCCAAAACTGCACACAGTACTCAGATGGGGTTGCACCAGTGCAGAGCAGAGTGGAGTTTGATGCACCCCAGGACACAGTTGGCCTTCTTGGCTGCCAGGGCACAACATTGGCTCATGTTCAACTTGACGTCAACCAAAACCCCCAGATCCCTTTCTACAGGGCTGCTCTCCAGCCTCTCACTCCTCACTCTGTAAGTACATCCAG
>KL263730.1:7540-53265 GCA_000699545.1 Podiceps cristatus
GCACCCGTGCTCTAGACCCTTCAACTGCATAGCCCTTCTTTGGACAACCTCCAGCACCTCAATGTTCTTGTACTGAGGGGCGCAAAACTGAACACAGCACTCGAGGTGCGGCCTCACCAGTGACAAGTACAGGGGAACAATCTCTTCCCTGCTTCTGCTGGCCACACTATTGCTGATAGAAGCCAGGATGCCGTTGGCCTTCTTGGCCACCTGGGCACACTGGCACCCCAACTGCCAGCTCATATTCAGCCGGTTGTCAACCAGCATCCCCCAGTCCTTTTCCTGGCAAGTTTCCAGCCACTCTTCCCCAAACCTGTAGTGTTACATGGGGTTGTTGTGAGCCAAGTTCAGGACCTGGCAGTTAGCCTTGTTGAACCTCGTACAATTGGCCTCAGCCCATTGATCCAGCCTGTCTAGATCCCTCTATAGCACCTTCCTACCCTCAAGCAGGTCAACACTCCTGCCCAACTCGATGTCATCTGCAAGCTTACTGAGGGTGCACTCAATCCCATCGTCCAGATCATTGATAAAGATATTAAACAGGAGTGGCCTCAGTACTGAGCTCTGGGGAACTCCACTTGTGACCGGCCGCCAGCTGGATTTAACTCCATTCACCACAACTCTTTGGGCCTGGTCATCCAGCCAGTATTTACCCAGTGAAGAGCATGCCAATCCAAGCCATGAGCAGGCAGTTTCTCCAGGAGAATTTTGCGGAAAATGGTGTCAAAGGCTTTACTAAGGTCTAGGCAACATTCACAACATTTCCCACATCCACTAAGTGGGTCATCTTGTCGTAGACAGAGATCAGGTTTGTCAAGTAGGACCTGCCTTTCATAAACCCATGCTGACTGGGACTGATCACCTGGTTGTCCATCACGTGTGACACGTGTGATGGCACTCAAGATGGCCTGTTCCGTAACCTTCCTTGGCACTGAGGTCAGACTGACAGGGCTGTAGTTCCCCAGATCATCCTTCAGGTCCTTCTTGTAGATGGGTGTCACATTTGCTAACCTCCAGTCAACTGGCACCTCCCCAGTTATCCAGGGCTGCTGATAAATGATGGATAGTGGCTTGGTGAGCACTTCCACCAGATGCCCCAGTACCCTTGGGTGGATCCCATCTCATGGTAACTTGCCCACATTTATTTGTGGCAGGAGCTGAAATGGAAAATTCTTCCATGTAAACAGTGAATAAGAGGATTCTAATGTTTCCATATGCCATTAAATAAAAATAGTTTAATTTTCTTTCTTTCTCAAGGACTAATATTGCTAAATTAATGTCTGATACTTATTTCCACCCAAGACTATCAACTGAGCTATAACTTTCTAAAATGCTTCATGAAATTAGCTACTATCTCTGACTTTTATATCATACTGCATTACCAAAAGAGATGGTAATTTTTGATTATTTCTGATTGTCTTTTTAAACATTTCCTGAAATTAACTAGCAATTTTTTTTCCTGCTCTGTCATACAGAATGGTGGCAAACCTTCTCAAAGACATTTTAATAGATGGAAGACATTGTATAAACCAGAATTTCAGGTACTAATGTTAGGAGATTGTTTCTAAGAACTTAATATATATTTCTAAGCCCTCTTTAAGCACAAACATTTTCTGTACTACAGAGCAACATTGCCTTGTCACTCTTGTGGACTCTGACTTCCCTGTAACTTATAGAAAGGTTGACTTGTACATTGAAGGTTAATATCATGTGAAAAACATTCATTCCTAAGATAATGCTGGATGCTGATATAGTGGCTTTTAGGATCTTCTTGTTACAGTTCATCACATTTAAGCACTGTTTGTGCCTACATTTTCTTATGCTTATTCAATAACACTTGAATATTGTAGTTGGTATAATGACAATGCTACATATATCATTTGAAAAATTAGGCAGCAATGTTCATGTAAAAACAAACTTGGCCATACCACACAGGAATATTCTATAAATATTTCTCAACAATAAATATAGAAATGAAAATGACAAACAGAAATTGCAAGCTGTTTCCATAGGACCATAAACACTTTGTAAACATGGATTTTCTTACAGAAAGAGAAAGGAGCAATTCCCAAGCATGGTTGAAGGGTCAGATATGTGCATCAGGAAGGACAGATGGAGCTAGATCTTGCCCCAAGCCTAAGAAAGCAGCAAAGGGAAAGGGGAGCATAAGGATGGCTCCCTAGTAGAAGACCATTGTAGTACTCCGTGGGACTAACCAGATTTCTTCTCCTTCCAGAACTAACCGTTGGCATTCACCCAAATCCTGAATAAGAGTCCCGGAAAAGAAAAAAGGTGCAGACCTTTGAGAAGTTTATCAGATCTGATAGAACAAGGCTACCAGGGATTTTCTTCATCACTTTAAACCTTGTAAAATGTATTGCAAAGGAATTTTTGGAGTTACTCCCTTTCCTCACAAAGCTGCATTTATAGGAACCTACGTGGTTAAAATTTTCTCAACATTTACTATTCTTAGTAAAGACGCAGCCCCAGGAGCACATCCAAGACTCTCAGGTATGGCTACATCATTTAATCAAGCAGAGCCTATGTACACGTTCAGGCACAGTCCATCTTTTACTGCAGTGTTTGGTTGTTATTGCTAGTTTGGCTAGCAGCTAGCAAACTGCCAGTTTGGCTGCAGCTACCACCTTTGTAGTTTTGTGTGCCCACATTCCAAAATATCCTATGGATTCCTGTGCAGATGTAAAAAGCATCCAGTGGAAATCTCCTTTCTTGAGATATCAGATTATTGCAAGAATACTGTGAATAGTGAAGAGCAAAGCAACTCTCACTCCTTGCGTCAACTAACTCTATCTCATCCTGCTGGTGTGCACATGCCTCAGAAAGCAACAAAAATCTCAGAGTAAAATATTGCCTGGAAGTGCCAAAATAACAGAGGAATACATCTAATGTAGCATCTAGCGTCTGCTTTCCAGTGGGCAAAGGAGATGAACTGTAAGAGAAAAGGGAACCATATTATGAAAAGCTGCAGAGTGGAGTCTGTATTTTTTTCCCATTCTTTCCAAGACATGCCCCAGTCTGTGTCATATTTCTGTTGAGGTTTTCCACACAGAAATCACATGAGGGAGGAAACGCCTTACCATGAAACTGTACCAACCTCTCTTCCTCCCACACTGGACCCCTCATATCAGACACCGAAGCAGCCGCCCATGGACAGCATTTCCCTTTCAGTAAGCCCATGCTCCTCTCAGCCCTGCTCCGCTCTCTGCTACCACACTCAGCTTCTGCACCCTAACTGTCACAAAAGTTGCTCCTCCAGGCTGTGGCAGGGAGGGGGCTGGCAGACATCTCCCTGTGAGATGCTCCACAGGACCAGTGGGTTGAGAGCTGGTGACTCCATGCCCTGCTCTAAAGGGAGGATAATAACTACTGGACCTTGCCCAGGAAGCCTGTGGTATTCCCCCTCCTAGGTGTTTGCCCAGCAGAAGAAAGTTTTTTTTAGTAAAAAGGAAGGTGAAATAGGGCATCTTTATCATTCTTTTATAAAGCTACTAAGGATTATTATCTGTTACACCTTCAAGATCCCAACACAATGGTACCAGGCTGCACTCTGGATTAAACAAAGCATTCACCTCTTAATCAAAACAGGAATATATGCCTTGACTTTCACTAGAAGGCCTAACGTGAACAAAAGAACACTGAAGCAGAGTCTGAATAATTCTTCTAATAAGGCAAAATAGTTGCATCTAGTTGCATAAGAGACAATTAAATACAAACCCTCTCATATCAGACAGGCAAATGGCTGGTCCAAAAAGGTAGCGTTAAAGGTACCTTTACTGTTACTTTCAGTAACATCCCACAAATCCACGTCTCAGTATTTTATTACTGAAGTAGAGGAAAGGCTCAGGCACTGTAATATAATTCTCGTGTTATTTTATTACTTTCCCATGCGAAATTGTGGGATGTAACAGGAGTCTGAACAATTATGTAGAGTAGGGTTATTCATCCCTAAATGTTTTTCCTTCTTAAAACTGGATAAGTCCTTTCCAAAAATTGGTTCCTAAACATAAAATGCCTTGAGCAGCTTTAATTTCAGGAAAGAGCAATAAATCACGTTAATACAAGAAGCAATATTTGATTACTCTGCATTACTCAGTAGCCGCTTTACAATTATAATCCTTTGCACTCTTATCAATGAATACATCACTCCTAACTCTAACCTCTCAATCACCCTCTCCCTCATCTGTGCTCCTACCGTTTGGTAATAGCCTCCTACTACTATTTAATATTAAATTATATAACACATGTGATGGTGATAGCCATGTGATAAATTGCATTTATCACGCATCTTTTAATGCAGCTGCATTAATCATGCCTCTCCTTCACTCTGCCCACTAATCCATCTCTGTCCAGGACTACTCTGTCCCATCCAAACCTTTAAGGATATTTGAACATGCACCATTAAAAATGGTGCTCTTTTCCAAACACGGAGTTTCATCACAGGAATCACACTGTCCCAAAGCTCAGCACAAATAACTTTAAGTCTATAAAGAGTTTAAGGGTGTGTTATCTCATGAACCATGAGACTCCTTGAGGCTAAAAATGAGAAACTTACATTTTCTGTTGTTACAAGGCACTCCATTTCTAGCCGAAGGTTATTATCCATGATCCTGGACATTTAAACTGAAACATTTGATGTTTATAAAATAGGTGTTTCTAAAGGTCTTTAAAATGTCTCAGCTGCAGTTTTCATTCCCTCTTAGCCCTCTAAAGATGGACTTCTAATACTGAATTAAGAAATACTAACTTCACAAGCCATAAGAATGCAAAAGAAAGAACTGAAAAGCATTCTAGAATTCTCCAGAACATTTTAAAATAGGGTATTTATGATTTTTTTTGTTCCATATGCTGTCTATGCAACAGTACAGGGTAGCAGACACATTTTATTAGCATCCACTGGAGATAAGCTGCCACATCCCTGTTGATCTGCCTTTGTTGACTTTATTCCACACAATTAAATGCTCTCTTTTGCCTTAAATCCAAACTCTTTTGCCTTAATTAAATTCAACTCTTTTGCCTTAAATCCAAATTCCATTTGTTCTGAACTTACACTGTTTTAAAAAAATGTTTAATCCTTTTCAGAAAAAGTTACTGAAGTTGAAAGTGGTTTATGAGTCTATACCAGCATCACCAAAACAAATTGGGTAGGAAAGCAAGGAGAAAGAGCTGGGTAAGAACCAGAAAAAATGTTGAACACTTTGTTCCAAAATACAAAAGAATTTTTTTAGTTTACCCAATTAAAAAACTTTGTATTAGGAAATTCTTTCAAATATATTTTTAAATCACATAAATGTTCAACACACAAAATGATACATTTATGACACCAATGTTATTGATGAATGCCAAACCATTTTCCACATTTCTGTAATATCTCAGACACCTAGAATATCATTAGCCACAGCAGCTGGGAATGCTTATGTCATTAGAACTAAACATATGGGCAAGTGTTTTGTTGGATCAGGATTTATATATTCTATGGATCTGTATAGTTAAATTATTTCTTTTTAGGCATTCATACAGCCATAGTTGAGAGGCTGTTCTTGAAATCTTGTCTGTAACAGAATCAAGCCATAACAGAATACCATGTTCCTGTCGCAGCTGTTATTTTTGCCCAAAACTCATTGCTTCTGGGGCAAACACTGGGATAGCCTCTCCAACCACTCCTCATTAACTTGCTCCCATTTGCTATTCTCCTCCCCATCCCTAATTTCTCTTCCTTCCTCATTTCTCTTCCTCTCCTCTTCTGCTCTCTTCCTTCTGACTTTTTCCCCGTGGCTCCCCACTGAAGCGCTCATCATTGAATGGTGGGATTGAAAATCAGACACTGGTCAGATACTTACTGGTCATCCTCTTACTCTCTTTCTCTCACCATTATAAACTAAAGACCAGAAGATATTAACCTTTTTGGGTGTAGATTCATGCAGAAGAGGGAACCAAGGGGGCATTAGCCATATCATTGGTACTGCCTCGTACCCATACCCAGAGGAACACTTGCACCACTGCCCTGGCCCTGCCTCACACCCCACTATTTACCCTCCTGCCACCTTCCCTTGCTGCCATGGGAAATAGCATCCCAGTGTTTAGAATTTCCTCTTCCTAAGTATTGGGGTTTTTTTCACTGCAGTCAGGTCAATTTTTTTTGTCCATCAACATGAACAAGGAATCCAAGTGCGATCTTATTTGCGCAAAATGGAGCAGCAGCTTAGAAGCAGTTTGCTGCCATTTCCTCCTTTCCTGTTGCTTCACTAGCCCAACTCCACAACTTTCCAATTTTTCCTTTCACTGAGCCAAAAAGCACTTAAAGTTTTCCAGATTTCTTTTCCAATCCCCAATCAGTTCCATATCTCACCATAGGTTCCTTCCCTGTTCTATCAAGCAGTGACTCTGGCTTCTACATTGCAAAAATGCTCACTCCATGGCATGGCAGCCAGCCACAGAAAGCAAGTTTTCAGGTCAAGGAAACATTGTCCTTAAGGCTCATGGCTCAGGAAGAGACTTGGGCTTCTTCATCTCCTCACTGCTGAAGTATTTTTCCATTGCAAACTTCTCACTTGTGTCCATTTCCACCCCCCTTACATCAATTGTGGGTGGTAATGCAGCTTATTTGTCAGGTCTGTATCATGTCTCAGAAATGCAAATCTGACTACCCAGATAAAGTTCCCATTAGGATCATAGTTATTGCCCACTTCTGTTTCTAGAAACTCATCCACTGGAGATAAGCTCATCTTTGCTTACAGATACTCAACAACTGCTCCTGATGGCCTTACGCCTGTTAGGTCAGGCTGCATCTCACCATCAGGTCCAGTTAACGTACCAGGCTGTCTCAGGAAAATTAAAACATTAGGTAAGCAGTGGCAGAGTCGAGGCCAGGGAGTTATGGGAGACCATGGGAAAAGGATTCATTTGAACTCCAGCCCTTCCAAGCTCTGAAATCCATGCTAAACCTATCTGGAACTAGATATGGAGCAATTCAAATAATACTGGTGGTTAATCGCTCTCCAGCAGCCCAAAGTACAGACTTTCTGCTCATCAAGGACTCCCAACAAAAAGAGATAGGAAATTTAAAAAAAAAAAAAAAATGATAAATCAAAGACACTTACCCTCTTTTCTAAACCACAACAGAATTAGCTGTTGTCCTGATACATTATGGCCACTCACAGCCTTAATCATGTGAAATCACTTCAAAAAGAATTAACAGATTTAACTAACTATAAAAAAAGCTTCAAAGCTTTACCAACAGCAGGAGACATTCTCTTTAATTGGGAGCATATATCTGAGCAAAACTAAAACCATTCAATAAAAAAAGAATTTGAAACTGCCTAAGTATCAAAATGATTGAATTAGAATGACTAATATTCACATTGTCCATTGTTTTGAGGCTAAAAATTCTAGTCAAAGCTTTATATTCCGCTTGTTATTGACAGACATTTGAACAGAAGCAGTGCTTAGGCTCCCACTCACAGAACCAGGCCCTTCCCATTTTAACAGTAAAAATATCTCTGTCCCAAAAATCTCGCAGAGTAAGCCAGGAGACAACAACTAGATAAAGGCAGAGAAATGGGAGAACATATGGAAATAGTCAGCATGACAAGTGGCAGTCTTAGTTTTGGCTCCACTCTCACCATTTGCAAACCCTGGAGAATTATCAATATTTTCTCCTTTTCATCTACCAGCCTATCCTTGTAGCAATAACAGGAGGTATTATTAACAGGTTAGTATCCTCTGCTTCCCTGAATTTATCATCCAGGGATGAGAAAGAGACAATGCCAGCATGAACCTCACATCATTGTCTTTATAAGAAAAATTTTGTTGAAAATTCCCAGGACAGAAACCAAGAACAGAGATAAAAACAAAGGGGGATCATTTTTTTATGTGGAATAAAAGATTGATTCCTGCAATTACAAAAAGTGTGAACTTTATTGAAAGAACACTCCAGTTAAATATATTTTAAATGGTCTCTAATACAAAGTGTAAACTAACACACAAATGAAAGCAGTTTCATTGTACTTAAATAAATAGCTCTTGCTCTATCCTTTAAGTCAACTGGATTTCAAGTTACCTTTGGGAGCCTGGAATTAGGAACCACCAATGTATCAGAGCTATAGGCTTACCTAGTTATACTAGAACAAATCAAATGCATGTGGATAAAAATGCACACAGATAAATCCTCATGAGAATCCAAGAACAATACCAGATTTTTCAAGCAATACCACCTCAGCCTCTGTTGATATGAAATATTTTTTTCTACGTGAAATGTATCACAGGAAAATAAATCATTAGGAAAATAAAGACTTATTCTATGTAACAATCACAATGAAACCCATTTAATGAGATTTCACAGCACGAAGAAAAGTTGCCACATTCCAGTTCAGTCACAACATGCCAGCCAATCATGAAAAGCTGTTAAAGATGAAGATCAGGTCTTTTTATCCCACTACATCTCTGAAAGCTGACACTCCTTTCTCTTCCATTTTAGGGAGCAGAAAGAAAAATTAGAGGTACCCAACTCTGCATAAAATCGATTTGAAAATTATCTCTTCATTAAAAAATGAAAACTTTAGGAATTTCTGAGAATTTGCAAAATAGAAAATAGGGAAATACTCTTATGATTATGTTATTGTTAGCAGCACTGTTAATCATAGCTTTATTAACATATTAGCAACGTGGCTTTCAGTTTCCAAAGTGAGAGGATTCTAACTTCTCCTTCAGGCAACTATTGAGGAAAAATAATTAAATGTAAATAAATCAGTAATGTAAAAGGATTTTGCCTTGTACTTCAGTAAGGACACTGTGAATATTTCTCTCTCTTTTTTTCCTAATTAAGTGTTCATATCTCCTGTACGGGCAGCCCCAATTAAGTTTTACCTAACCTTAGCACAAGTAGCACCACTGACTACAGTTGGGACTGAAGTGGGTGGCATTATTCATGTGTCTAAACTGAAAAATATCATTATTTTTTTTCAGTCAGGCTTGCTGTGTTGTGACTATCTACACCAGCAGCCTTATTTTTGGTCGTTCCTAACCGTCTGCCTTCTTTAAGTAATGGTGGAGGAAACTATATTCCCCAGCTCAGCTACATGCAATTGCTTTCATTCTCTCCAGTTCTGGAAAAAAAAATGTGAGACCCTTTGACATGAGAATCAAAGCTGCTACTTCAGTAGCTAGTTTAACATTTGGATCTCTGAAGCAAGGAAAGTGTGAGGAGGTAGCAGTCAGCTGTCTGCAGGCAGAGTTTCCCAAACTTTGCCTTTCACCTGTCATTTCTGCTTGCACACATGCCCTTACCGGGACAGGGGGTGAGTCAGGCAAATTCAGAGGGACAAAAGCAAGGACAAACTACCGCTGCGCTCCTGCTCGCTCCACGCCGCCCCATAGGACTGGAGCGTCATGGCAGGGGAAGTGATGACAACAGCCTCCCAGGAAAACCTCCAAGGACCATCACAGTCCCGTCCCAGCCCTCTGTGGCACATTTTAGTTTTATCCTTTAGTTTTAAAGGATACTTTGCCCTTTGGAGGACAGCACATGAATCTCTGTTTTAGGGATTTGGAAATCTAAATTATCCACACTTGAAAAAACATGCTTTGTTTCAAGCACAGAGGTGCTTCTGGTTACGCTTCTGAGTTGCCCATGTTAGAGCAGTTTATTACACAATGTGGATAAATGACATTTTCAGACTGGTTCCAGGCAAGGAACATATTCCTTGTGTTCAGCTCTGCACTGTGTGCAGTGCCTCCTGCCTTAACCCTTCTTCATCTTTACCACCACATAAAAATACAACATATCAGCTGTGCAGCTGTAACCAGGCATCCTAAGTGACAGCCCAGCAGGAAGAACAGCCTTTATTTGTCACCTAAAGTTAATGGCTTAAATTCAGAGACCCCCTCCTTCCTGCCTTTCTCCTACAAAGAGGACTCAAGGCCCTGATTAATATGCAGCCCTATTAACTCTAGTGGCTCTGTGGAGGTGGTGACTGAAGGGGAAAATTAATGACCTCCTGTCCAGGACTTGCCCCTTATTTGAGAGGTGAAATAAAAACTGCAGTCTGAAAGGAAGCACAATTATTAAATATTTCATCGTAAACTGGTGCAGTAAACACTTACCAGAAATGGCAGCTTTGATAAAATTCAATTTTCACTCCTCTTGTTTAATTCATCTTTATTTGCTACTGTCTCAGCCTAGTTGTTGCTTCTTTTACCCTCATTGCTCAAACCTCAAGAATAGAAAATATACTTTTTTTTTTTGTCCATGCTCTAGAGGACTGGGTTGGTTTTTTTTTTTGTAATGTCACATCAACCAGGAAATAAAAGAGACTCTAGCTCAACAGTATCTATCCCTGAATAATATATATCTAAAAAGCACTCCAAAACAAAAACCTCCAAAAGAAAAAAAAAAAAAAGGCAAAAGAACAACCTCCCAAATACCCATCTTACCTTCTAAACCACATGCTGCAGGCCATGAAATCACAACCACCACATCCAATTCACTTTTTAGGAAAGGAGAAGGACCTACAAAAAAGAAGCTTGACTCTTGCTTACTCCTGAACCCTCCCATTGTCCCACAGCAGAGCCGATACCTGCATATGTAAATAGAGAGCTACAAAAACACGAAAGGAAAAAGGACACTGCCATTTTCGCTAATATTATGAGCAATGGTAAATCTTGGATGGCTGGGATGGCAAGCGCATGCTATTATAACTCCTTTACAGTATTCTTAAAACAGCATATACTTAGTGTCTTTGATTTGATGCTTGATGATTTTCCCTAGCTGTCATGCAAAATGTAGAGGCCAAACAAGCTGCCCATCTGTAGCAGCCATAGATTCAGCACATTCTTCTTTATAGATTTCCAACAAACATAAACTTACCTATTTTTTTTTTTAGTCTGTCCCCATCTGAAGCATGCTAAGAACTCAAAGACTGAAAGAAATTTGCACGGAATATTTTGTTACTAAATGGCCTTCCTTCTTTTAATTGCAGTATCAAACCTTCCTTCCTCTGCCCTCAACATTGTGATTGTTCGACTGTTTGAAACACTGATTAACCATTCCAATACAATGGGATGTCAGAAATAAGTTCACAGCAATACAGGAGAGAGTTACAGCCCCTTACTCAATTTTTTTCCAGCCATTATGATATATAGCAAAGTCAGATATATCTCCATTTAAACTTAAATCTCTCTTTTTTTCACACACCCAGCTTAGTTCTATTCAACCTGCTTGTTTCCCTGTTGCACACTTCCACTGGTTCTTCTTCATTAAACTCTGTTTTTCACTTTTTTTTTCTATATTTCACAGGTTCCATTCATTTACCATCTTTTACTTTTCAAACCTTGCATCCTGCATTTGCCCAGGAGTACTGCATGCAATACCCTGTTTCATAAAGATTCCTCTGCACTATAATTGATTAACTTGAAATAATTAGTACATTTCAAAGTTAGAATAGACATTTCTTCTGTAAACTTATCACATGCTCTTACAATATAGCCACAATAAACTTTATATACAGCTATATATAGCTACCTGGCTAGATACAAAAACTTGACCTGCAACACAAAACTAATGTACACCTACACTAAAAACAGTAGCATAAGCTCTTCCATCCTTACCTCAACTCCACCTCATGCCAGGATTCAGCTGTGTGGGATATTGCCAAATCATTTCCACTTCCACATTACATCAGAGCTAGGAATAAACTTTATATTTGCCGTTAACTCACTTTTCAACTTCATTTGGCAAGTACACAAAGCAGCACTATTGGGATGAATAATCATCAATTATCCTTGGTTTAGGCCAGTCTACTTTTGCTTTTTGTGAAATCTCAGTTTATTTTGCTTCATCCTAAAATAATGAAATGAAGGGAGGAGTAAGCATATGTAACAATTCAGAGATACTCAATAGCAGTATGCTTTAAGAATATCAAATACAAAACACTTAATAATCGTTTTGAGTCAAACAGGTATTTTGGGACTAACTTCAGATAAGACTTCCATGGTCACTCTTCATTTACCTGTTGACTTAGGCTCCCAGGCAACAATAAAGTAATGCATATATGATGATGTATGTAGGTCTACTGATAGTGATTGCCTTGATGCATTTTAAAGAACTGCAACATGAGTCACTAAATCCTTGTATTTTTCTTCTAATCCTTTTATTAATGAAGGGAAATAAAAAAGCTCAACCAACACACAAAGACATACCCCATTCTTCTTATACATTCATGTAATATCCCATTTTCATAACTAGCAATCCATCTTCTCTCTCTCTTGCTTCAGCTAACACGATGTGCTGGTGAGCTGAGTTCTCTCCACCAGTTTTACACTGGTGTAACTCTTTGAACAGTGGTGTAAGGAGAATCTGCTTTGATAAGTTTTAATACTGCATGTAAAAGGGAAGATTTGAGGGAGGGAGGGAGGGAGGGAGGGAAATTGCTGCTCTCATTTCTAATACATGGGTTTTTTATATAGTCTAAACAAACCCAAACTGCTCTGTGGTTACCAAGAGTAGAGCTTGTGAAGAACACTGTGGACTCTCCAGAGCCTTTTCTGTGGCTGCTGGGGACTGCAATGATCTGAATGATCAGCTGTTTTCACCTTATTCCTAACAGGATATTTTACAGAGAACACAAAAATTATTCAAATACCCTGACAACCAAGACAGAGTCAAAATTAGCTCTGCTTTTCAAATTCATTTCTTCTTCTCAGAGTTAGAAATTCCCTTAGCCTTTCCACTGTTAAGGAAAATTTTATACAAGTTCAGAAAGAGAGCTTTCAGTGAAGACCTATTCACTGTTCTTTTACTGTGATGCAGTTAAGCAACCATCTGCCCATCCTCTATTACTCATTTAATTTATACAGCACAGTACATTTACTTATATCTTTTCTGTCTGAACAATTTTCATTTTAATATCATTATAACCTTATTTTTGCCAGTCATGAGTTCAGTCTCAGCTGGAAAGAATACACTTTCTTCTTGTGTTGCCTGCTATTTTCCTCATTTCACTTTTCTGTTAATGCTATTTTACTAACACACAAAACAGGATATATGATTAGAATTATATGGCAACATTTTAACATTTGTTTCACTATTACCTAAATGTTAGGTACATCCTAGAATTCAGCTGGTAATATACATCACCTGCAGAGCCACACGTTTTCTAAATATTTAAAGGAGAAAGTGTTGCTTGCCTTTTAAAGCAATTTTTTTTTTTTACCTGTGTGATTTACACTCTATATAATTATTGGTTCTTGGTTTGTATTTTTTTTTTTTAAATCTGGTGGGTTTTTTCTTTCCTTTTAAAACAAATATCTCTATGTCACTCTACTTAGCAGCTGTATTCAGTCATAAAAGGGCCACTTGGTATCAGAAAACTCATACATATTTGCCTAATAATGCCTTTTAAGTAATCTGCCCCTTTGTTAATGGCTTTTTTTTTAACCAGCCATACACTAGGAATCAAAATTAGCATCTAAATGAGGATGTTTTAAACGCATGCCTAGGGGTTGCAGTTTTCACCTTATTTTTTTTTAATAGTTTGACATGTTAAATTATGTAAAATAGAAATGGTTTTTTAGTTTTTAATGAGCTAATGTAGACCTATCAACCCTCTCTCCCTCCTCCCCCACTTCTCTGCTTAAAGAGTCCACAAACTGTTTTGCAGGTATGACAAATGGCCATGAAAGACAAAACCCAGTGTCAGCAGGCAGAACAGATCTCTTCCTCCCAGCAGCAATGGCACCACAGCACGAAGGCACATTTATTTGAAGTCCTTACTGAAATGGCCCCATTCCCTATTAATTGCTTACAATACATAAAAAGAAGCAACTATTTTTATATTTAATTTCAGGAGAAGAGACTTTATTACAGCTCCTTTTAAATTGCTTTTTCATTTAATTATGGGGAAAGATTAAAAAGAACTAACTATGTGCGCTGTGGCATGGCCAAATGATGATTGGAAAGGGAAGGAGAGATGCTCACCATCTGCGAGTGTAATGTTTGGGGAGAAAACAGCGAAGTGGTCGGAATTACAGGGTGATAATCCGGTGCTATCAGGTGAGATAGCTCATAGCAGTATGGCCAGCCACTTCTGGGGAGTGGGCAGAGGATTAGCATCTAGCGTATAGGGGATATATCTCCCTTACCTGGGGAAGCTTACAGGTATCATCACCCACCTCTGAAGGTGGTTTGCTTCTAACCGTGATAGGTTAACAGTTGGACTCGATGATCTCGAAGGTCTCTTCCAACTCAAATGATTCTATGATTCCATGATTCTATCTTACAATGGATTCTATGGTACCATGATTCTTAGTATCATAGAATCATAGAACCATTTGGGTTAGAAGAGACCTTCGGGATCATTGAGTCCAACCATTAAGCAGATGTTCCTGCTCACTGCAGGGGGGTTGTACTACATGACCTTTAAAGGTCCCTTCCAACCCAAAACCATTCTGTGATTCTGCAGGACAAAGGGGTTCAACTGCCAATGTGTGAAGAGGGGGAGAGTAGCCTGAAAAGGATCCAGACCTCTTAACTGGACAACACAGAAACATGAGAGCTGGAATCCAACACACAACAAAACTCTCAAATTAACAGAAACTGCTGATTTGTGGGGTCCATAATGACACTTTTGTATGATAATGTTTCATTTCACTACTCTCGTTTTCCCCTTGCCTCCTCCAGTTTACTGAACAACCTTCAGTTGTATCATATGCAAAACGAAAACAAATTCCTCAAAACTAAGTCAGCAACAAAATATCTCTCTGTTGCTGTTATTGTTTTAATCCTAATCCACATTAAGATGATTTGACAGAAGAATCACATCCCTCAACCTACTGGCAAGACTTCTCCTAATGCAGTCCAGGACACCATTAGCCATTTTTGCCACACATTGACATGTGGGTACGTTGCTGGCTCTCATTCAACTTGGTGTCCACCAGAACCTCCAGGGCCTTTTCTGCAAAACTCTTTTCCAGATGGGTGGCCCGCAGCCTGTGCTGATGCCTGGGGTTGTTCCTCCCCAGGTGCAGGACTTTGCACTTCCCCTTGTTGAACTGCATGATGTTCCTGTCACTCCATTTCTCCAGGCTCTTGAGGTCCCTCTAGATGACAGCATGAGCCTCTGGCACACCAGCCCCTCTTCCCAGTTTTGTGGCATCATCAAGCTTGCTCAGGGTCCACTCTGCCCCATCACCCAGGTCATTAATGAAGATACTGAACAGGACTTGACCCCATATTGACCTCTAGGGTACACTGTCGGTTACTGGTCTCCAATTAAACTTCAGTCTACTGATGAAGTCCTCCAGACCCAGACGTTCAGCCAATTTTCAGTCCACTTCACTGCTCATCCAGCTTATACTTCATCAGCTTCTCTACGATGATCTTATGGGAGACAATGTAAAAAGCCTTACTGAAGCTAGACAATATCCACTGCTCTCACCTCATGTACCAAGCCAGTTGTTGCATTGTAGAAGGTTATCAGGTTGGTCATCCATAACTTCCCTTTGGTCAATCAATGCTGATGATTTCTCATTATTTCCCTACCCTTTGTGTGCCTAGAGGTGGTTTCCAGGATTTCTTGTCACCTCCTCAGGGATCGAGATGAGGCTGACAGGTCTCTAGTTCCCTGGGTCCTTCCTCTTGCCCTTCTTGAAGAGAGGAGTGACATTTGCTTTCCTCTAGTCCTCAGGAACTTCTCCATGAAGCTGGAAGATAGTCAAGAGTGGTTTTTCAATGACATCAGCCAGATCCCTCAGCATTCATGAGTACATCCCATCAGGGCCCATGGTGTTATGTATGTTTGATCTGCTTAAATATTCACTGACCTGATTCTCTTCCACCAAGGGCACATTGATTATTATGAGCTAGAAATAACACCAACACTTTACAACAAAAAAAATTAGATTAAAAGGTTCATCTGTTCCCTATCTTCCCTTGTCATTCCATAAACTTTTCTCATAAACACTGATTTCCAAACTATTATTCACAACCTTCCATCAGATTTACGGTCACATGGCTCACTGCAGCAAGCAGCTGATTTTTTTTTTTTTTTCTCCACTTCTTCCTTCAGTCCCTTTGGATGATCCCATGGACCTTCGAGTTCTTTTCTTTGACATTTTTGCTTCTATGCTCTCAGTTTGGTACTTCTGATGTGATCATAGATGTTTTCAGACCAAGGGGAAGTGTTTGGGCTCCCATGCCAACAAAGAGCTTGCCATCACTGAAAGGGGCAAGGCTTGGAATCCATCAAAGAGCTGGAGTCGAGTTTTCAACCAAAATAAAAGCAAATCTTGAAACTTAGGCAAGTTTCATAGTAGAAAGAAGAGATCTCATGATAGCATCTGGTGATGAAGGAACGTAAATATTTCTATTAAAAATCAAACGGGGACTAAGTCCTTGGCTCACTAGTGTGAAGGGACAACTAGTTCATAGTCATCTCATTTGCAGGCGTTCTCTCTGGCATAAACTAAGGTCAAAATACCTACTTTATAAATAAAATATTCAACAAAATATAACTAAAGGGACCTTTTTGAGTTGCGATTGAATCAGTCATATTTCAGGAGACACCATATGGATATGTCTTTTCCTCTCTGTCATTGATTTTTCTGCACTTGTTCAAAATGTACTTGTTCTATGAAGGGTCTAATGGTGTAAGATGTAGTTATTTAAGATATCACCTTATGTACTGTCATAAACATGGGTAAAGGATCTGTGTTCTCCTTCACTTAGAAAAGCAAGTGGAGGAGCAGTCTCTGCTGTAGAGATTAGGGCCTGTGCGTCTCCAAGAGAAGAGAAGTGGCAGAAGAGAGTAGTATGGTTTCTGTTTCATTCAGAGTTCAGTTTTGCTGTGATATAATTAGGTCAAAATATAGTTAGGTCATCACTAAAACCACCCATATAAATGAAAAGATTTTGATACGTGGAGAGATTTTACAACACAGGGTAGGTCTTTAGTTGTCATGTCCAGAAGCTCTTGAGAGAGGAGTACAGCCATACAAGGATAACAGGATCTCATTGCCATTTTAAATTCATTTTTAGCAAGATTTGCAGGGAGGCAATGAACTTCTAGATGTTTTCAGGGTATCTGAAGTATGGAAGGGTTGGATTTTAGATGTAATATGTGGTTGAAATAAAACTGACCTATGGGCTATCAGACAGGAAGTAACCACTAGTAACACTAGCTGTGCTAGAGGTAGCTAAACCATAGTAGAGAAGAACAAAGGAGTAAGAGTTACTGTGCCAGTTCAGATAAAAGGTTCATCAGTGTCCAGTAACAAACACATGGGAAAGGCATTAAGAACTGAACCTGCAGTAATATGTTCCCACTCTCACTTCCAGCAATCTGCAAATTAGGCATTTCAGAGGCAAGAAAAAATTAATGTTCCTCTGTTGGTATCTGATCAATTTCCAAGTAAATAAAAATGATTTTAAAAATACAGTTGGAGATAATGGAGATGTTTCTCCTCATGCTGTTGGAGATAGGCACCACTGATGCCATTCGTTACTACATGAAATGTGGGATGTCCTAGCTAGGCTTTGCCTAGCAATAGAAAGACTCAGGCATAGCCATTGGGAACTTTTAGCTATTTTCCAGGAGCTCTCGCCTACATAGTCACTCTATCCTGACATGCAAACGATATCACTGCAGCAGTGTGTCAACGCAAGGAGCTATTCTGAAAGAGCGGCAACAGAATATTTCACTTCACAATAGTTGTGGTTGCCAATCTTCCCACAGAGAAAATGTCTTAACAATTTCTTCATCAGACACATACTTTGTGAATAAATGATGCATTTCAGAAAGGCCTCCATTCAATTGCAACATTTCAAATTATGGAGAATCTACTAGCTCCCATGGTAAATTCTTCCATCAGTTGGCTGGTTTCAATATCTAGAAATTGACACTTTTTTGCAGTCTTTGCTGCTTCCACATGTTTCCATTTTATTTTTATTGACCTTTCCTTTTTTATTGTCTTATGAGTAGAATAAAGCAAGTAGGGTATCACAGGGCTAACCAAGAGGAACTGAAGTTTAACTCAGGAATAATCCCATTTAATTAGAGACATAATCACCTTAAGTATATGCCCTTCATTATTACACTATCAAACCAAGCAGAATATTCCCTCAGAATTTACAACTTCTGTTGATAATCCTTTAAATTGATAAAAATTTTCAATAGTTGCTAATAGCTAAGTATTTTCTAACATAGAAATTTTTAAACTTTTCATTTAGATTCTTACCATATCTCTATTTTTAATATCCTTTGAGTTTTCTCTTTTTGTTTTTTTCTCTTATTATCTGTCACATTTTAGAAATTGTGCCTACTTATTCCTTATGCTAAGCTTTGACTTCATTTTATGTATTTCTAATAACTATTTTATGGTTAGTTTTTAATCGTTCCATTTTCTTTTCTCAAATCTCTGTTCTCTATATTTTTCTAGTTGTAAATCCACTTTTCTTCTCCGTTCATTCCCTCAATTACATTTCTTTTGATTATTTTCCTCTACATTTTTTTTCATTTCATATCTGATATTTCATTCCATATATTATATGCATATGACAAAGTAAATGTATATTCATGGAAACTATTTTACTTATATCCATCCTCATACAGCAGTCTTATGTTATCTACATGATGTGAAAAGTGTAAAGAGGCAAACTATAATAATCTCTGTATTTTAAAGTTATTCGCTTCACTAGTAATTCAGCTTTAGGAATGTGTAAACACTTACTACATGTTCTGTGTGGCAGAGTTACAAAGCCTTTGGTATTTGCTCAGCAGAGCTGATTATATTTTCAAGGACTGCTTTCTGACTGCTGGTGTTCCTCCATATTTTCAGAAAAAAAAAAATCTAAGGGATTTTTTCGCTTAAATATAAGTATTTCATAGCATTCATATCCTTAATATTGGAAACTGGAAAGAAAAGTATTGCAACATCTTATAGAAAACATGGTCTATAAAAAGTTTACTTTGGTTCAATTAAGGCTATACAGAGTGAAAGAGGTTGCAGTTCTGAAAAGATACCTTCATGTGTCTTTTATATAGTTTAAAACTATTTCTAAATAGTTTTTTAAGAGTAACTGTAGATAAAAACTTACAACTTGTTAACACCAAATCATGACTTCTTGAGGTGCTGACCCTAGGGCTGACATATTTCTGCCTAGGACTTACAAAAAGTAGGTATCTTTTATTCAGACCAAAATGATAGAGGGAAAAAAAAAAAAAAAAAAAAAAAAAAAAAAAAGAAGAGTATATCTGGGAAAACCCAGACAGATGGTAACGCTGGCTATAACTGGCCATGTTGTATGCCCTCATTCCACTCCAACTGAGAAGTAAAACATGTCAGTTTAAACCACTTCCATTAAGGTTTAGATACCAGGGAAGCAGATGGACCTTCAGGATACCAGCAGCCTTGTTTATTGTCAGGCCCAACTTCAGCAGTTCATTAAGCACGTGCTTAGCTTCAGGCGCAAGTGTATGAGTGGTCCCATGGATCGCAGTAGGTCTATGTGTCCAGCTTAAAATTAAGCATATATTGAAATATTTTGCCCAACAAGGGTAGAATTATTGTGCTGTTTAAGGCTGCAGTGTGTGCAAACTGCTTAGTGAAATCAAGGCTTAAGCCTGTGGGTTAGCACATGCTTTGTTTAAGTATTTAAAAATACGTAGTTACATCGATGTCAATCATTCCATTCATATGCTTAGTGCTAAGCATGTGTGGAAATGGTCCTCGACTGGTCCTAGCACATAACCCAACCCAAGTGGCACCAGCAGTAAGCACTGTGGTCTCAATATACCTGCTCAGTGCTAAGAGCTTGCAAAAGTAAGAGTTCATGGCTGTATATAAACAAAAACAAACCAAAAGCAAAATGTATTGAGGAGTCTTTCAATCACATGGAAATCTGGCAGATGCCAGGACCTCTTTGGTCAGTGGTTCTGAGTCTATTCAAGGAAATTTTTTGCATAGCACTTTTCGTTATCCCAACTAACACTCTAGAGACCCCCAACACACCTGTGAGCTATACATCACATCCAGCTTATAGACATGCTGGCTGAGGCCAAAAATGGATACCTGATAGTCCATAATGGTGAACATGATGTCATTAGCTGTGCACAGTTCTTCTGACCTCACCTGTCAAGCTGACTAGTCTTCTTTCTTTCTGATTTTCAATACGCAACTGGAGCAGAAGCAGCAGCATGGGTCCAAATAAGCAGAATGATTTTTTGTTGGTTCACAAACTGGTGGACTATAAGCACTAATAGTCCATTTGAACTCTACATGCTCTTATTCAATTCCAAATCTAGTCTATAGTGTCAGATACTGAATTGACGCTACTTAGCACTGAGATTTATGGCATGATGAGCGATTCAAGAAGTATAAGCCTGAGGCTATTACTTCAAAAATAAGGGAAATAAAAATCAACTAAGGTAACCATAATATCGATAAGATATCTATGCTCTGGGCTTCATTTGTACGTATTTGTACTTCATAGGATCATAGGATTGTCAAGGTTGGAAAAGACCCTTAAGGTCATTGAGTCCAACCATTAACCCATCACTGCCAAAATTCAATATCATACCTTAAATTTTACAATTCCTCTATTATCAAGTATAAAACTTTCTCAGTCAACCATCTAATATATTAATGATTCTTTAATAGGAGGGCAAAGTCATCCTTATTTTACAGGTAAAACTTGAAGTACAATGAGAAAAACTTGATTTGCCTGAGGTTACATCCTAATCCTGCTTCTTAACAAAGCACAGGCTATTGGTTTGTCAGTCTTCTGTTTTACCCACTAGACTTCTGCCTTTCAAAGACTTTCCTTCAATATTAATTAGAGACAGAACACGTGACCTTCTTTATTCTTTGCTTTTTTTTTTTTTTTTTTTTCACTAACACCTCATTTCCAGCCTTTCCTGCTCGCCCCCACTGTGTCTTATTGTTTGGGGAATAATTTATATTGATTAATACAAGTTTTCTGCATGCAATGTACAGTACAAGAAAATCAACCTTACATTGAGGCTTCACAATGTAGTGTTAATAACCCTACTGGCTGGAAGTTAGCCAACTAGCTAATCATTACTGCATGAGCATAGGCACCTCACAGCATGCCGTATCATTGAGGTAATAAACAATAGATTTGTTAATCTAGTATGAAAGCATTATCAGTTCTCTTTGCTTTGCAACCACTTCAAAATCTTCTCTAAGCTTTTCTACAGATGTTTTACATCGCAGTTACATTTAGTCAGTTGTGTTTTACAAAAGAAGAAACTCTGAGAAAATTGATGTAGGAATGAATGTTATTTTGCAGTATAATGTATATAGTTCCATTCATTCATTTTGCTGGTCTTCTCTTCCAAGTGGAAAAACAAAGAGTTACAAAATTGATGTTTGGGTTTTTCCTTCTTGCTAAAGATCTCTTTTTACTTTTTTTAATTTAATGTAACCCTCGTAATACATATAGTTCAATGAAACTGATAAAAAAAAAAAAAAAAGTCTCCTTTATAACTGACTATAATTCCAAAATGTGTCTCCTAGTTATGTATTAATTACTATTTAATAACTTTTTTTGTAGAATGAAGTTTCAGTTTGTCATCGGGCATTCTAGATGACAATTTTTTGTACTTAACTACAATATCTGTTAGCAATAAACCAGTTTCTGTTATCTTCATACTGAATGGCATGACAAAACTACCTTGTCATTCATTGTTGTTTTCAGCCTGCTAAGGTAAGAACAATTCATCTGTACCTAGGAGGAAAAATCAGAGTGATCTGAAAGACATATATAACTTAATCCATGTAATGATTTCTTTTTTGATAGAAAAATTGGATGAGAGCATATTTTATAGAATTTGCAAACCAGTTATCAATGACATTTTACTAACTCTGTGGGAGAGGAGGAGTAATTAACACTTTTGTTGCAGAAAGCAATGTTCATTATACCTCTGCTTTTTATTACTAATGACAGATGGGAAAAAAAAAAAAAAAAAAAAAAAAAACAAACCACAAAGTGGTCACTGAGATCTATTCTTCTGATAAAGCTGCTTCTGCTGCTTTACGCAATCTATTTCAGTTTATTCCCAAAGGTATTATTTATCATGTTCAGCTGAAGTCAGTCACAGTTCAGCTTTGGGTAAGACCATGCACATATATATATGCTTGCTCGTGAAGTGAGGCAGACAGACTGGGAGCTGAGAGACCTGACCTCCATAGGATCAGAAGTGGCAATTCTTTGGGCAGGGCTTGCAAGCCTTTATGCGGCGGTGCCACCGCCTCGGCCACTGCAGCTCCCTGCCAGGCCGTCTGGGCTGCGGGGGACATCCATCCCACCCAGTGTCGCAGCTCCTGCTCCGCTGGGTGCCACCTCAAGGGCTCCTGACCTGTTTCCCCCATCCCTAGTCTCCCATGCAACGTGGAGGCCATGGTAGTGAGTTTCTCTCTTTGGTTTTCCTGAATTGGAATGCAGTTTCCACATAACATCTACACTTTTGCATTTTAATTCCTTGGAAATTATTTCCTTCAGAAACTGAAAATGTTCATTGTTCTTTTATGCTATATGTCCTACCTATTCTTCTCGTCCACTTGCATTCCAGCTTTCCATGTCCTCTCTTCTCATTTCGTGGCTGTTTTCTTCATCTATTGAGCTCATAGATTCCCTAATTTTATGTAAATATGTTATTTCCTGCTTGTGTTCCTAACTTCCCCCACATATTTTGCTTTGTCATTTCTTTCTCTTCCCTTCCAAACTTCGGTCCTGCTAAAATGACTGTTTATATGCTGCTTCCCACTCTTCTGTTACACAAAGGTATTAAATTGAACTGAGAATAAGCATTGATATCAGTCCATGATTGGAAATCATTATTATCTTTCTCATTAGCACCTCTAGAACCTACCACCTGAAAGCATTTCAGAGCACTTCTGAGAAGCGAGGTTATAGTATCCAGCAGTATTCAGACCACCCGGCTGCTGTGGGTTTTGGATGGAGCCCGAACTAAGTCACATGGAAGGTAAACAGTTTATGAAAGGATGTGTAGTGTTAATATCAGGATAAGGATTTCGACCAGGAATTTGACCACATTGCAGGGCTCTGACCAACCATTTGAATTGCTGAGTTTCCAAACATTGTCTTCAGAATTGGAGCTCCTCTGTTTTTCCTAGGAAATTTCTCCATGTCATCTCCTAAAGCAAGACTGCACCATATCTATCACACTCCCTTAACTTGGTAAGCCATAAATATGTAGTAAGATTTTTGACAATCTATATTTCTGCACTCTTATTTTGTATTTAATGTCTTTGTTAGGGCTACCTTTGTTAACCTGGAATTAACTCCTTGTTCCAGTAGTGCTTTCATTAGAACGATTTAGGGAGCAAATGACACTATGTGGGGAGTCCTTTTGTTAAGTCCTTTTGTTAAGGGACCCTGTCTGACAGGCGTTTATTGAGGTAAAGTGAACAATTTTAGTCCAGACTTTTGTAACAATACATAACCGTATAGCAAGCTGCAAGACCAATATCTCAATGGCAAACGACCTTTGGATTACTTTATGCAATAAAGCTTTGTTTTTTCTGTCTTTTACCCTTGCTTGTGGAAGGTGAAATGTTTATTTTGCCAAGGATGAAATGACACTTGAATTGATACCTATCTTTTTTCGTCATAGATTAATTGCTACTGAAATAACTGATCCTTGATGCAGATCGAATCATTTAACACTGGAGATGCTAACAGTGTGTTAGGATAAAAAGTGGGGGGTTTAGATCTGTAATTCCTCCTTTTTCATATAGAGCTGTAGGCAATGCAGTGTTCTGAGACAATATTTAATTCCCTTTGCTTATGTAACACAAAAGCCATTAACAGTGAACTGTGGAGTCAGATTCTTTTCCTTGTTCTGGCCAGGTTTCATCTTGAACCTGGGAAACGTTTTGTGATGGAAAGCTGGAAAGCAGAATCAGAACTGTCATAGTACTCTGAGAAGTTTTGCAATCAATCAATAGGCATTTTCCAGTAGAATCACTGTTTGTGTTTTTTTAATAATACCTGAGAACTTTATTCCATCTATGAAAAATATCTTTGAATCTCCTAGAGGCAAAGAGACAGATAAAAAGACAGGGTCATGGCAGCAGTTACCTTGCAATTCTACCCTTCTATCAGAGGTGCACTCAGAGTCAACGGAGCTGCAGAGGCAAAATCGGGCCAGGCTTTTTAACAGTCTCCACAAAAGAGAGAAGCCAGCTTGACTTTCAGATGTTTGGGGGAGTCTGCAAGGCTTGCAAGCAGAAAAGTCATCTTTATACTTGAGCATGATAACAAGACTGAATCAATAAAAACTGAGCCATCGTCTCCCTTCTGGGCTGTTTTTAGAGTCTGTTTTCAAAGTAGAGCAACCATTCTTCAGAGCAATTTAAAATAAAATGGCAGTGTGCCACAGACTTTGTCCCACCAGCATGAATCTTACTGAGATCTCCTCAATAGGCCATTTTAAAAGGAATTAAAAAATACAATGAGTCACAAAAAGGCCTACTTCAAACAGATTCCAATCACGATGAGGTGCCGATTTGTTACTGTAATTTAATTCCTCCAAGTAATTAGTTCTGCAAAGACAGGAGGGACAGAGTGTCAATCCTGGGGGCAGGCAGAGGTCTTTCTGGCAAAATACCAGCCATTCAGTTCTTTGGCAAGAATCCCCATGTTTCTTTAGAAGATACTCAGGACATGTAAAATTAGCACCTTGAAATCGAAAAGAAAAAAATAGAAGAATACAAAATAATCACCAATGAAATAGTTTTATAGCTACAATTTATAGTTCCTTTATTTTGCCCTCAGCATCTTTCAGACAGGTATTTAGAAACTCCTGAAGAGCCAGCAAGCTTCACTGCATTTGTTAATATGCACATGGCTGTACCTGCCTGACAGCACACCAAAGCACCTCTCTCACTTCCCAGCCACTGTTACAACACGCTATTGGAATTGTGTTTGTTCTCTAATTTCTGAATGATAAAAAAAAACAAACAAACAAACAAACAAACAAACCCACTATTTTTATTGGCAGGCTCAGACAAATCTTACTGGAGCCACACACGTGGAAAAAAAAAAAAAAAAGAAAAAAAAAAAAAAAAAAAAAAAACAAAAAAAAAAAAAAAAAAAAAAAACATAAAAAAGAGAGATTGTCTTGCTGAGATGATACTCTCTCTGATACAGAATTTGGTTTGCTATAACATTACATTTATGGAGTACCTGCTGCCTAAGAGAGCCTGGAGTGATTCCCAGTGTAATTTCAATGACGTCAACAAATTTACACCAGAATTTGAAATAGAGAACCTAGCAAACCTTTGCTATTCCTGGCCTTGACATTAAAGCCAGTGTTTTCATGTAGAGTGCTCTTCAGCCCAAATAACTGGTTGTGTGAATGGCTTTATAGAAAGGCTTTTTATAAAACTTGAAAATATACAGGCTCTGCAGTCTCTAGATTCTATTAATAAGCAGGCATTGCTTCAAATGTTGTTTTCTTTTAAGACTATTTCCAAAATGACAGCAGCAGTATCAAATGAGAAAGCTTTCAGGCCAACCTAGTGTCTTCAGGGGCTAATTTGTATTTTGATAGAAACTTGCCTTTTTTTCAGGCAAAAAGTGGAAAATGAAACTGAGAAATCAGACTGTACAATGAAATTTGCTTTCTCTTGCCTCCGAATACTAAAACCTTCTCAATAGCAGCTGTGTTATGGAAGAATACCTGAGGTGGGGATCATGGGGGAGTCTGACACACTGGATTTTACCAGGTCAGCCAGGATATGTTGATGTAGTCATTGTTCCTAGTGTAACAGTACTACTATAGTTGATAGCAGGAAAAACTATTCTTTTCTTAGCTCTCATGATTATCCAGTCTTTTTACCTGTATGCTATGAATTTCTCTGTCTTTGTTCCTACATCTACAGTGTTTGTATCTTTACTATGAGTTTTTATGAAGTGGTTAGTACAATGAAGTTGAGATTTCTTGTCTAGAGCTCCGCTGCAATTAAGAAGTGAATACTGACATTTTTTAAATTCAGTGGTAATCTACTCTTCTTCGCATGAAATGAGGTGAAGTGTAAAGAAAGAACTAAGTGTTTTATTCACCACCTCCATATATATATGGCAAAAGGGATATTTTATTATGTGCAATTAGTGGAGCTGGCAGTAGTCAAATGTGTTAAAGTGTGTCCCTGTAAGGACATCAAGCAACAAACATGCCAATCTTGTATTCCTCATGCTGGACTCCTAATTAAAACCAGCCATACCGTTTACAGAGCCAAAACTACATTCTCCTCCAAATGAAATGAGCTGCAAGAGATGCACCAATAAAATAAACAAATAAATAAATAAATAAAGTCATTATTCAGGTGCCTCATTACAGAGACAGATGCCTACCTTTGGACTTTCATGTATGATTATCTGGCCATTAGAGCATGATAGGCTGGGGTTTTTAGAAACCTTTGATGAAGGACTTGAAGGCTTCTGTGCAGACTGTTTCCATCAGATCAGCTTTGCCTGCAGATCCAGTGACTCCTTTGAGAAACTGGAACAGCTTTGAGAGAGGTAAGTCTCTTCTTTAGAAGACATGTTGCCTTTTCTCTAGTATTTCTCCTGTAAACAAAGTTTTTGGTGCACCTTTCCTCCCTCCCCCCTTCCCAGTGAACAAAGCATCACAGAATTCATTTTGCTTCTCTACATGGTTTTATTTCCTTTGAGCTTTCCTTTACTATATCCATCATCTATTGGCCCTACAGACTATCTCACAAGTCCTGCCTCTGATGTGTTTGAAGAGAATTCATTTTTAGTTCTTACGCCTTTAACAACCTGCTCTTCAGAACCCTTTTTGGCTTGCCTTATTGTGTTTAACACCTACTTGCCAAAGCTTTTCTCTCTTTTTTTTTTTTTTTTTTCCCTTCTATTTTCCTCACTTGAACAGAACTTCAGTTTGGAAATCAGAATTCTTACATTTAATAATGTCCTTCATCTCATTGTTAATTTCCTACTGCTTCAAACACGCCAGTCTGGGAGGGGAAAGGAGATTGTCTTTCCAGAGTCTGTTGTGATAGCATATATTTATTGAATCCATGACAGTATCTTTAAACTATTTCTGTGCTCTTCACAAGTTTTTTAGCAGTGTTTTGCAATTTGACTCCCTCTTAAATGTCTTTTTAATAAACTTTTCTACATAATCCCTATTTTTAAAAAATAAACAGTACTAGAGTCCATGTCTCTACCCTTGGAGCCTCCGTAGTCCTCTTCACACCTAAGAGTAAATCCAGAACAGGCACTCAGTAGTGTAGTCTTAATGCTATACTTTGTCACTGTAGGCTTAGCATAGGTGTCCTGCATTAGATAGTGATAGTAGTTGGCTTATTTATCTAATCTGACTCTAAGCTGTCCTTTATGCACAGGACCAATGCTCCACCAGTACAATTGTTTTTCCTACATTTCTGTACCCTTGTACCGTAGAATTCTTTTGTTTATATTCCCACTACCAAGTTTTTTGTATGCCTATTATGTCAAGTCCTCAAGGTAAATTCTCAAAGTAGAACAAAGCACTGAGACTCAACATATACAAGTAGCTTTTTTCCCCAAGGTCTTATATAGATGTCAAGCTTCTTGATTTTATACAGAATGCTGTTTTGTTTGACACTCCTTTTGGCTCAGAAGATGACATTAGAGAAGTTCTCCTTTGTCTTTGCAACAAAGAGGAAAAAAGTTAAGAAACAAGATTTGTTTTCAAGCCCTGGACTTGAGTAGATACTGGGATAATCATCAATCTTTTAAAGCATAGAAGAACATTCCTGTTAAAGGTTGGGGGTACTGAGAATGTCAAATAAAAGAATAAAATTTTCTATGACCTGGTAGTTGATAGAAGGCATTTTTCAGTATTAATAATGGATTAAATGTACAACTAACTAACTGGAAACTGGATTATAAAATAAAGTCAGAAACCAAAATACAGAAACCAAAGCATACAGAAACCAAAAAAGTCCTTAAATGTTTGTCGCAGTCAACATCACAGCAAATTCCCCATGAGTGATGTTTCTATTGAAGTATGCATATTTTGATCAGGGATCTCAGCATAACTCAACTCCAACTGTAGCTGTAGGCTTCTACACAGCAAAGAAGAGGATTTATGGATAGAAAATGCATGCAAAGGAATTTTTTTCTGGAAACAAAAGAACAGTTCATTATATAGTCTGAGTAAACAAGCAAGAACAGGACAGTAGAGACTACGAGAAGGGAATGGGACACTGCATCCATATTTAAGTGTCTCTAGTCATATGAAAGGAGTGGAACTCCAATGTCTGTTTGCAGCTGGACCCAGATGAAATCTGGGCTTAATTAACAGCACCCAAATAAAGCCAAACTAAACACAGGTATCAGGGAGAAAGAGGATCTCAGAGAAGAGTAGAAAGAAGAACCACAAAAGAGTGAGAGGTAACGTTAAGAGTTGGCAAAAGAGAGGAGACAGAGGAGGGGAGACACATGAAAGACAGGGTCAGAAAGAAGGCGTAAGCACTGCTGCTAAGGAAGGCTCCAGAATTCTGTAAATGTATGTGATATAAGTAGACACCTTTTTCCATAAATTTTTGTTTCCATTTTAATCGTGGTCTGAAAAATGGTTAGAAGTTAGAAAAGCCTGAGAAGGCCAGACCTAGTTTACCAAACAATCTTTCACTTGCAGCATTTCAGACTTTCCTTTTTGCAGCAGCAGCACCACCTAATCTGTTTTCCTCACCATTTGAAGTTAATAATCCAAATATGTCACTTTCATGGGGACAGAATTTTGTCACCTAACTGATTTTTTAAGAACTCTTTTTCATTAACAATGTTATTTAAGGTTTTCTGTATTTTCTAATGGACTGCCATGCATGCATTCATCCATCTAAAAAATACACCATCTACTTTGCTCTATATCTCAACCTTCTAATTGATCGTGATCTTCACTGATGTGATGTCAAGTATTTTACGGTTTGCCAAGAACCAAAGGTAAAGAGGAAAAATACCAAGAGACTCCTTGAAAGCTGAGGAAAGGAGGTAAATTTAAATGAGGCAGAAATGGGAAACAGCGAAACATTTGCTGGTCAACAGAAGATAGACAAAAGTCTTCAGAACAACAGTTCTCTATGCCCAAAGTAAAAACCAAAGACTTCTGACTTTCGGTAAATAAATCGATGCTGATATTCCGCCCTGACAGACCTGAAACACAGAGTAAGTAATTAACCTTCAGCTTGTCAGAACTGATACTTAGTCATCATCATCAGAGTCACTAAAGGTATAAACCCTGAAGGAAAATATCATTCTACTCCTGTCACCCTCATTTGTGGACCAAGTCACACAATGAAAGTTTTTCTAAACTCATTTCAGATGAAGAATGGTGCCTTTACAGTTGGTTTAATGGAATAATGAGCAAGTTGAAAGGTCTTGGTGTAATATTTGAGTTTCAGATTTAATTTCAGTAGGATCATTCTTCCTCCTTGCAATTGGCTGAGAGCTTTCCAAGTTTTCCTGATTGTCACTTGAAATTAAAAGGCCTGTCAGATTGTAATGAGTCCAGAAGAGGACATTCAAGTCCTGATACTGTGTACTTGAACTATACCTTTTAAAGCAGCACATTGCTCTGTTGAACACATTTTCTCCAAGTTGGAAATTTAAAATAATTTATCCCAGGACTAGGAAGCCACTTGCTCACTGGATTCCACATGTTCTGGTGGCATTGCTCGTGTTCACAAGCTTCTGTTTGTTAGATTGATGGGGTGACTACCCTTAATTTCTTAAATCTCTATCACTGCTATGTGTTTACATGAATCTTATTTAATCTTGCAGCAGTATCACTCAGGAAGGATAAGATTCATGCTCATGGTTTACATGACTAATTGATTCTTGTTGACAAAACCAATGCTAAAACAAGTATTGCAGATGCCTCCCTCCTTAAGGTGGAAGCCAAAGAGGCTCTGTATCACTGTCCGGCACTTCAAGCTGTTAGCAATTAGTTCCATGAGACATTGCCAGAACATGTCTGTTTATGGTGGGAAACACTGAAAAACATACTTTTGGGTTTCATTAAAATATATAGGCCCAGAACTAATTCACACTCTCAGGTCAGATACAGCAACCTCGCTTGAGTTTTATGACACTGGAAGAAGCAGCGAGGGCTCAGTAATAAATGCAATATGGATTTTTTAAAAGAGATTTTAGATAACAAGCAACATTTTCTTTATTATTTCTCTTTCGGAGAATAACAAGCCACATATAACCTGACGCTGAAAATGGTTGGGGGGGGGTTGGGGTGGGGGGAAGAATTTTTTATCTTGCCCCCTATAATAGATTTTTTCTTTTGCTCAATTCTCTCTGTGAATAACAAGAGTGGCAGCCATTTTCTCCCAGCTCAACATCAAAACCCCTTTCATCTGCTGTCTAAATGCAAACAAAGCAAACCTTCCACCAGGCCTTTCTTTCCAGATAAATTAAAACTCTCATGTCCTGGGGCCTAAATCAAGCCTACAGGCCTTCCCTAGATAAATCCTTTCTCAACCTGAAATCTTCTTGCTACACGTGCTCCTTGTAAGATAATTTTGCAGTAGCTAATCAATAATGCAACAGTAAATTGCATTTAAATAAACATTAGCAGCCCTCTTAATGAATAAAACCTCATTTGCAATTTGTCAAAGTCAGAAATGCTGGACTCTTTTGATATTCATTAGAATATTGGAAATTGGAGCTTTGACAGGTTTTATGTATGTTGCAATTATGATTTTTGTGAATAAAGGAAGTGCTTTATTTTCACAAGAATTCTTGAATAAAAACAGTGATATATGCTATAGATTTGATAGATCTCAATTGCCACTTTATTAAAAATACAGAAAAAGAAAAAAAGACCATGTTGCAGTCACAAATTTTAAAAGGTTGAAATGTACTATACCTATATTTTGTAAAAACTTATTATGAAATTCCTTCTTTTGTATGAAGAATTTTAATTAATTTGTTGTGATCCTAAGCTTTGGAAAAATACAATTCTTGATAATTATTTTTTATGCAGCAATATGGTATTACAGCTATACATGTCGCTAATTTTGTAGTGAAATTGCAAAATAAAAACATGTTTACACATCATATATTGTAAATTCACTTAATAAGGTTTTTTGGTTTTATCCACATTTTTCAATGGAAGCACTTCACTTAAATATCCCCATGTGAAACATCTGCACCATGCACATTACTGTGTGAATTCAGTGCTTTACAAACAAAGTCTTACACCTGGGATGGAGGAAAAATTCTAATTTTGAGAACCATTAGATTGTGGAATAGTATCCCAAGGGAAGAAGGAGAAGCTATATCCACAAGCTATTTAAAAACAAATTGGAAAACCTGAGCAGTACAGTGCAGAGAATGATATCAAGAGAGAAACACACCAAAAATGATGTACAAGTTGTTTGCTGTCTCTGGATTCTGGGAGTGCACGGACAGATGAGGCCAAGCGGAGCATAGATCACAATACTGGTTTACTACAGGAGTTTCTATGGAAAAATCCATCTTCCCTATAAAATGTGCACACATGTACATGTGCACACATGCACACACTCAGATTTGTGTCTTCCACACTGATGTGAAAAATCCTCCTATGTGAGGTACCTTTGTGGGAAGAAATGGTGAGTGAGCATGACACGCTCCTCTTGCTCTGAAGGAGTTTGAACTCATGCAGTGTGAACCATATTTGTGAACAAAAACCCCAAAACGTCACCCTTTCCCTTAAGTAAACCCAGAAGAAACGCTTGCTCTTTGGAAACATCTCTTTAATAGTTTTGTTTGAAGGAGCAGGCCCTCTGTGTGAAGCAGTCTGAAAAGTTGTGTAGATTTTTAAATTAAATATCACTATACAAAACACTGTTCTCTAAAGATTACAAAGATATACATACTGATGCATTGTAGAGAAAAGTTGGCTGCAGCTTGTACGATGAGCAATATCCATTTTTTTTTATGCATTCAAGCATTAACGAGGCCCAAATCTGCTTAGCTTTGAAAATCATGAAATGCATGAAGGCAAGAAAGGCAGATCCACCTGCTACCACACAAATTTGTGACTTTCTGCAATCTCCAGAATGTATTTATCCCAAGGAACATTTAGGAGGGCAGAGGAGGCCAAATTATAGCTGTGGCTCATAAAGTAGCTTGATTGGCTCATGAGAGGCCAGTAAAGACATAGGCTAAAACGAGCATCGCCTGAACATCAGCACGACGTATGCCACATCTGGGCTCCGCACCCCGCCATCGACACTCATCCATTTACAGCAGCCTCTTACTCCGAAACGGCTTGTTCCCAGGAAAAGGTTGTATAAACCTGATTTATGGTTTCCACCTTTAATCTCTAAGTCAGGGCTCCTTTCTTGTCACCAGCAGGGCAGTTCTGCACAGGCAAAACAGTTTTGTAGCCAGGAAAAGAAACAGCCCCTTTCTCCCTCTCGCCTTCCTGCTCCTTGCTCACTGCCATTCCTCCACCTTGGCCTCCGGGAGCGGGAAGCTGCGGGGTTCTGCCCATCTTTCCTCTCCAAAAAGATCAGGACAAACGAGGAGCTGCTTTGCAAAGGCAGCACTTCAGAGTAAGGGATCAGTCCCGTCAGTGACAGAAGAGACTTGAGAGTTGAAGAACAAAGGTGGATGAAGACCTGCAGGCGTGTGCACCTCCACTCTGCGGCGGATCAGGCATTGCCAAGCTGAGCTATTTTGGGAGCCACCGCCAGCAGCAGCCCCCATGCCCCGCACATGCTCAGGAGGACCAATTGTCTCTACAGGCAGTACAGATATACGGCTTTGAAGCAGCCTGTATGCCACTAATGGTACACAAACACCGCAGTTTATATTTTTGGTCTCGTTTCCTCGGTGAGGGAGATTAGGGGCAGAGAACCGGGAGTGGCCACAAACTATCAGAACACCGCAGGAGTCGGGGCTCTACTCAAATGCATGAAAACAGCCTGGAAGGCCCGAGGCTGCTCTTCGCTCCCCTGTCCTCCGCCTGGCAGCAAGATGATAGCTGACGGTCAATAGGGCAGGGTTGCAAGCATTTGTGTCCCCAGGTGAAGATGAGCAGAGTCCTCCCACCAAACCATGTTCTCACATCCCCCAGATCTGTCGCCTGACGTGGCATACAGAACAGGAACGCAAACCTGGGGTGTCCTTCAGATGTTTATCACTGTTCTACTCTGGTGAGAGCACTGCCTTGGCACCACAAACTGCTTGTTAAGTATTTTGTTAGGAAATGACAGAAGTTAAATGATTTTTTTTTTTCCATGTTATGTAGTGTCACATCAGGTGGAGGGAATGTCAGCTACTTTTGCATGCATCCTCAACTATATGTGAAACTATTTTAATGGGGCAGGGAGGAGTGGAGATGCAAGATACAGTTGGAAGACACTATTATTTATCTGCCTTCAAATAATCACAAGTAAAACACTGCAGACAAAAGTTTAATACATCTGGTGTTCATGACAGCCTCCTCCGTGCATTTTTGCCTCTGACTTTGAGGGACAGTAGGCATAAGGAACCTGCTCATATTCAGGTTATAGCCAATTATTCTATTTATCTGCCCTCTGTGGAGGGAGAGATTAAGTTTCTGCCCTTATTGATGCAGAAGCCACTTTGGGGACTCTCACCATGTATAACAGTATTGTTTATTTAGGATGGAGGACTCTAGATGCCAGACTTTGGTAGGTGTGAGCTGCATTATTCTCTATGATTTTACACAAAGCACTGAGATACTTTTGACATTTTCTGAATAATAAATTTGACACAATTTAACATATTGGCAGAAACTAGGAGAATAATCTTCTTATTTCCCTATTCTAGCCACATCCTGAGTCTATTACTTGCCCCCTACTAAGAGAAAGAGAAAAAACCCTAAATTGTAACAGGTGTCTTGATAAGAGCATTAGACAACCAGTGCTATGGCTGACCCAGAACTCCATGCAAATATTCTCAGTGCTAACTGTTTGTTTATACTTATGTACACACACACTTATAAATATTGGGTTTTGAATCAGAATGAAAAAGAACTATTTTCTTATTAGTGACACTAGGCTCAAATTGTAATCATTACAAGTAGTAATATCTTTAAAAATACAGTCCTATACCTATGAGCAGATATAGATTTTGCATTTCCATGACAATACTTTAATCTATGACCTTTGTCCTTTTATTACGATACTATTGAAATTAGGTTGTTGGAACGAAGATGTGTCTACTAATTTATTCATTGCTTTTTTCTTTTTTTTTTTAAACCTAAGGGTAGTTGAAAGGTCTGAATATGATTTTAAATCAGATACATCTTTTTATCTGTGATAATGCTTTCCCCATGAATACAGAGCTTTGTTGAGTCTACCAAAGGCTTTAACTTTGTCCTCAGGTTAATATACATGCACACAAAAAATCAGAAGTTGGACCTCATAAACATGATTAGCCAGTAACCAGAGGTATGCCTTATCAGTTCCAAAAAACAGTTTTAAAACCAATATTTTGAAAATAATAAATATATATGCAATGCTATGTTATTACTACTAACATTTCCATCTTTACAAGGCCTCCAGCAGTTTTTTCAGTACAAACGGAATTGTATGATGACATTTTCACTTTGCATTTCAGCACAGTAAGCTAAAGTAGTCTCTATTCTGGTTTCACATAGAAGTAAATCTAGAATAATAATTCCAGTGTGGTCAATGATGCTGCATACATCACTGGGGTAAATCTACCAAATCACATCTCTGCTACTTACATTTGTAATGTGTGAGGACAGAGGGAATGAAACAGGCACAAAACAGAACAGCTCCCCGCCTCCTTGCACACCCAGTACAACCGCAGTCCCTCCCCAAAAGTTGCATTTCCATAACATACGGTATTTCCACATCTTTAGCATTTTGCATGTCAAATACTAATATTCTAACAGTTAATGCCATGGCACAGGCATAGTTGTCTTTATCATCCCTTTTCTTCTTTAAATTCCAAATGGATAAATTTCCAGAGTACTAAGCTTATGCCATAACTCACACAACCTACAACAGCCTTCGTTAGAGGCACTTGAGAGAATTTTACTTTGTCCATTTTAACTTTATTTAACAACAGTCATACACCATTCACATTAGCTCAGATTACGCATTTAATTTCCTTAAGTGCTACTCTTAAAACATCGCCATGCTTAATGTTGACGTCTAAATGGTACCATTTACGCTTTGCTGTGAACACCTCATTAAAGCAAATGGGGCAGGTAAGGAGGTAGAGCATCTGCCTTTGTGGAGGCAAACGGGGAATTGCATGCCTTTGTTTGTCTGGGAACAGTTCAGCGGGATTTTCAGCCCATGTAAATTGATGTCGCTCCATAGATTTCATCAGAGCCTCTCTGATTTATATTAGTTACAGTTAAGGCAGGGTTTCCTGTGAGCCTCGGATAACTTAGCATTCCCTGCCTCCACAAAGTCACTTAGAAGATGCCTCCAGAGCAATGGCTGTTCATAAATTGGACTCGGGTGCATTTTAAAACAGGGGCTACTTACATGTCACCTTTCCAGTAGCAAAGATCAACCTTTTTTTGCTTTCCTCACTTGAATATCAAATTTGTGATAATTTATTACAGCAAGAAAAAAGTACTTTTTCCAATTAAAAAAAAAAAAAAAAGGAGGGGAAGAGAGAGACAGATTTTCCCTGACTTGCCAAAATTTCTCTTTGAGTAAGCTCAAGCACAGAATATTTTGGAAGCTCCAAAAGTGTAAAAAAATCAGGACAATTATTCAAGTTGTTTTGCATCTTTACTCTATTATTGCCTTCAGTGAACCTAGCTACACCTGCCAGAATTCCTACAGATTTTTACATATATTTTTAAATATTGTGGAAGAACAAAAAAACAACACCAGCATCTGCTGAAGTAAATAGATCAAGAAGCACCACTAAATCAGCCTAAACGTGGTCTCCTTCACTGCAGCATCTGCAGTAGAATCAATGGGCTACAGAGGAGATTTCAGATTTCATCCCTTTCTACTGCAGCAAAACGGAGTCGTGATAAATGAGACAGACTATTTTATCTTAAACAAAGTTCAGCCATAGAGCTGTATTGTCGGTAGGTTGCATCACTTCCTGAAATCTGCATTAGTGTCCCACCACCCTATAAATTGCCTTATGTCTCCTCAGCTCCCACACCACCATGTGACCACCTTACCAACAGAGAATAAAGCGGTACACCATTAATGTCTGAGAAATCCTTTGAAAACCCGGGATAAAAGCCACCATATAAGTGCAAAGTGTTGTTATTATTACTACTATTATTATTATTATTATTATTACTATTTCCTTGATGTCAATGTGAGCTGTAATAGATTTGTTTTTTCAATTTGCTACTTAAAAGAGAAGGAAAAATTAGCCACTGCACTCTTCTCTGTTTCCAAAGCCAGCAGAGGCCATTGAGGAATTTACAGTGTTCTGTTTCAGATACCTCTTAACCCCTTTTGCCCCAAAATATGGAACCAGGGTTAATCATGGTCGATGCCATTTCTACTTGGCATGAGTCTTGGAAACAAAGAGTTAATGCATGCTGCAGCAACTATTGCTTTTACTGACAGCATATGTTCATTATGAGATGAACAGTTTAAGCCAACTGAGTACACAGGAACATTAATAGCAAAGGAATGGCTATATTAACTTCAAAAAGCTTACATTAACGCAATGTGAAATTGTACATTTTGTGAGACTTTCAAGTTCATTTTTTCCAAGTAATTTCTGCACAAAAAGTCTTAAAGACTTTTCTGAAGCAAATAAATAAACAAATGCCTCCTCCTCCTCCAGCTCGGTTCTCTAATCTATTACCTAAATGGATTATCCTCCTGTTTTTTTCCCTCCAAAAGTCAACAGCAGAGGAAGCTTAAAAAAGTGAAAGTAAAAGCTATTAATGCTGTTTTGCAACTTTATTGGTAGCGCCGGTGGCAAAGCCATCTCCTGTCACCTGCTAGCACAGATGGATGCGGAGAGTCCCCATCTCCTCGCCCGGCGGCAGGGAAACCCAGTGGTCAGCGAAGCCGAGTTTCCACAGCAACACCCGGTTATGTTTCCCAGGCAACCAGGATCCTCGAAATCGAGTGGCAATTGGTGAGCAGAGTAGTTTGGGGACAGTAAAATCTATTTTCCCACTTTGCTTGTGGCAGGCACAGGTGCCCGCGCTGCCCGGCGGGATGTAAGGGAAGAGGGGGCTGCAGCCCAGCTGCAGGACGCAGCTGCTTCTCCTGACTCGCAGCTACATGCGGCTTCTTCAACCTCCTTGCTTTCCTCAGCAGAGCGCTCAAAAAAATAACACTTTACATTTTTATTTACAGTTCTTTTGCTAATTCCATAGTTAGTTACCACTCCTACATTTCCTTCCATTTTTAATACTACCTCATACATATTTTCTGCCAGCTCTTGGGAGAGCTATGTTTTTTAACTGCTGCATTAACTGTAGAGGACCAAACCTTGCTATCTGCATTCAATTCTCAATTCAAACAACACACCACTGCAAGAGACAGTTTGTCCAAATGACAAAAAAACAAAATTCAGATTTAAATTAACTTCATCACAAAAGTCTTTGATTTAGGAAGATGGTCACAGTAAACTCATCCCTGGTATTTAGACAGATGTGGGGCCAGAATTGATATGAACTATTTAATACAGTGCCCTGTTGTTATTGGTGTTGACCCTGACTGTTTTATCAATACCTGGCTTGCTGTCATCTGAGGACATGAGGGAAGGGGGGCAAACAACATTTTCCAGGCAGAAATTCACAGCTCTGCCTGTATTGACCACTATCTCTAGATTAGGGAAAATAAGTACCTGAATACTGTCACTATCTAGGCTTTCTTGAACAGACTTTTAAGTTTATGAAGTTTTACTACATATTGGTAGTCAGTCTTGTCCTTGCAGATGACAAGAATTCAAACAGACTAAGAATGACATATCTGAAGATGAAAGTTGGTGTTTCCAGCAGTTACCAGTAATGTGTTTTCATGGCATGGAGGAACAAATTCAGACAAGACATACAGCCGAACACATGAGATGAACCACCATCTCCAGCCACTAATCAGTGCTATCAGGCAAGATTCAAAATGCTGCACAATGTTGAGTGATTCTTGGCACAGTCAAAGAAAAAAAACAATCCCCAAACTAGTATTGGGCAAACAGGCCAACCTTAGCTTCTTTGGAGATGGTTTTCCAAGGTAGCTGGGCCCTGGTGCCCCACTGTACCTGCTCATGCCAGTGTAGTCGGTGTCCTCTCTGCCCTTGGAGGCTGTGCAAGAAGCTGCAGTCACACCAGGTCAACTTCTCTTTGCCAGCTGAAGCTAGAGAAAGACACAGGATCATATCAGTGAAGATTTGCATTTTGTTTCTATTCTATAGGCACATAAGACAGAAAAATACAGATTTGGGGGTTAAATTCACATGTGCTGGGTGCTTCGTGCTGCCAGAAATTAGTGACCTTTGTGATTCCTAACATGCAGACCTGAGAGGAAATTATCCTAGGTCACAAGGAGTTTTAGTCTTTTCCTCCCATAAACGGCATTAGGAAGGTAAAAATTAGGCTTCTTCTGTGACTGGAAACTATGAGATCTATCCCTTCTACCCCCTTTTTAAAGATACAGCATAATAGTTAAAGAAAAAGATAAACATCACCTATTTGGTCTGTTTGAAAATGCTATCCTATAGTGCCTACTTAGAATTGAGCAAACACTGTTCATCTCTGTTCAGCCTCTTCCACCAGCCACTGCTGCAGAAAGAATTTCATCCTGTGCAAAAGAAAAATGTCTACCGCTCACCTTACTAGATGCAAAATGTAACAGGAAAAAAAATCCTCTTCTGTCAGAATATTGTCCTACACTACTCAAAACTTAATTATCTTAAGTAAACTTATGTAAAATGAAGGAAAAAATCAGTTCAAATTTGTGAAATATCTGTCTGGAAATTAACTATCAAGACAGGTCATGTATATATTAAATAACATCTCAGTTCATCTGATCTTTTAAATAATCATAGAATTATAAAAATATCACTGACTACTCAAAAAAAGAGAATTACTATAGCTACTATTCTGCCTCTCACTCTGTCCTACCCATCTATTGTATTTCAAGATCTCCTGCGCTGAAGCTCTTGAGTAACCGTGAGAGAAGCTCTTGCAGGCACGGTGTGCTCCTTCCTTGCTCCATGATGCACACGCATTGACCCAAGTGTTGAATGAGGCTCTAGGATGTCACATATGGGAAATTCCAATGGTTTAACAGGGACAGCTTGCTGATATTTGGAGGGCAAGGGTCTTCAGGTTCTGTCTGGAAGTTTTGGGAGCATGAGGTGGGTCTGTATTTTTGAAGTTAAAGGAAATAAACAGCTAGAACATCAGAAGGGCCAGTAGAGCCAGATAAACGAAAAATCATAGCCTGTCTTAACATGATAAACTATCACACTAGCTTCTACAGTACTTTAAGGCTAGGAAAAGAAAAAAAAAAAAAAAAAAAAAAAGAGGAAAAAAAATCAAAACAACTGTGGCAAGGACAAGGCTTTTTCTGAAGCAGCTGGCTGTCTCTCTGCGCTTTCAATGATTCAGTGCGTCTGGGCCAGAGGAAATATCTATCAAAATAATGTTGGTCTGTTCACATACAAAATGCACATTGTGTTTGTAGTAGCACTCTCCTGGACTTCTGAAAACCCTATTCGAAACTGCCCTGTTAACACGGGCAGAGGCTACCTGTGCTCACTGAAATAGTCTGGGCTCAGGCTGCCTTTGAGGATGATCTTTCTCAACTCCTTACACCATTCAGCACGTATCGCTGCTACGAGTAGGAACCTCAAAATAAGCAGCACTGTAGACCAGAGTGCTGCTGTTCCTGCATTGTTTTATAACCAAACAGCCAACAAGTGCTATTAAATTCACAGAGCGGAACTAGCACACAAACAGAATTCACAAGGATGTCTTAAGTCTTGAGGATGAACCTGCAGGAGACACATGTATTACAGTTTCTAGGCAGCACAGGAAGATATTATAGCCTGACCCTTTTTGAACCTTGCCCACTAGCTTTAGATAGGTCCTCCGCACTGCTCTATGCTGACATTATATCGTCCAGTAATCTAAAATAGATGAAAATCTCCCATGAACTTGTACTGCTTCTGCCCAGCAGTCAGCCTGGCATCACAGCAGGATTTACATGGAGGAAAGTTCCACTTCTCATGAAGAGAATTATTAATTGCTTTGTAGACACTGGTTACAAAGTTTAGCAATTCTTTGGATGATAACAGAACTATGAGTTGAGCTGATATCCTAGGAACATAAATCATAAAGCTCTACAAAGTCATATAGCGACCTTGAAAAGTATTTTTTTGAGAAGGAAAGGTTTAAAAGGCAGTGCTCACGGGCCCAGCAAAAGTGATGCTGTGGGATGCTCCTAGATGACAACGCTCTTACTGCTTTCTGTGGAATCATGTTAGTTGGCAAAGTGAACAAAGCAGAGGAAAACGATGTAAATTTTTATGAGAAGGATTAGAGTTCTTTGCTCATTTACTAGTGCCGGCCCTTCAAACATTTGAGAAACAGACCCTGCATTGCTAGAATGTCTCCTGAACATTCCTGTTTATCCTTTGCTCCCTTCCCTCAAAATGCTTTGTCCAGCTTTAAACCAAAGAGGCAGTTGTCTTCACTCCTATCTCAGCAAGGTCAAAATGAATGAATATACCTTGAAGGCAGAAGGAAAGTCAGCCAAGAGAGCTAAAAGCAACATACACTGCAGCAATGAGCATTTCCCCCTCTACTCTCAGGGCTTCTGAAGCAGTTTCCAAAACGCATTTGTGAATCGGACTTTTACTATTATGATTGCAGTTGTTATCTTGGCATAGTCAAACATCCGTGTTACTTTGCAGAGGATCTGCATAGGGTGCTTTGCAACACAAACTTCCTCAGGCTTGAAGGGGAAAGATTCAGGTAACAGCAGCAAGAGAATGGAGAGAAAAAATATGTAATCTTGGGTCTAATCTAGCTGTGCTTAGTACCTATCCTTATCCTGCTTGCCAAAAGTGATAATGCCTGATACTCTGTTTGTTTTTCATTGCTGGGCTAAAGGTTGCACTGGTAGTATTTAATATAATGATTCTGGTTTTCCTAAAGCTTATCTTGCTTGCTTCCCCCAGCTTTCAAACTTCTTTGCAGGTCAGGTGCCACGTAGCCGTTCCCAGAGCAACCCTCTGCTCCTGAGATAGCTTGGCTGCTTCCCTGTTGTCTTCTCCTAGTCTGCCAGCAGTCGGTCTGACTTCATCGTACCCTTTTCCTTGCTGTTCTCAACATCAGCCCAAGTTGCTGCATAAAAAGGAAAAAGCTACATTCCACTGCGGTGTTCAGTTCAAAGTTACTGTGCTGGCCCTGAGACTCTTACATTTCCTCTCCTTTTGTTCTTTTCCAGTATTGTGCTTAAGGCCTGATTATGAGTGCTCGCAGATCTAGTGATTTTCAGCTTAGCACACTGTCAGGTTAAATCACTGGCAATGTCCTCTCACCAGGAGTTTGCAGTTCAAGGGCTGCCTTTGGATCAGGCGTTGCATGATTCAAATAAAAAATTCACATGCAAGTGTTTGGTACCGTAGTGACAAGGTGCTATCGCTGCCTGCATTTAGTGACCTTTTTTATGAGTGTGAAGGACTTGCTGCCAGAGACAGAACCACACTGTGAAATACTGCAAACAGGACATCGTCCCTAAGCTACGGCTCTGTGGACTTGGGCATCAGAGAATCCCCGTGGTGACAACTTTCTTTGTTCCTGGTCAATCCTGTAAAACAGCCAGTCCTTCGCTGAGATCTCAGTCTGTGCCTGACCAATCTCACCCCTACACTGGCCACAGACTCAAGGAATAATTTAGGTTTAAAAGGAGCTCTGAAGGACAGTGTTTAAGGAAGTGTTTAAGGCCAGGTTGGATAAGGCTATGGGCAACCTGATCTAGCAGAGGGGAGGGGGGTTGGAACTAGATGATCTTTAAGGCCCCTTCCAACCCAAACCATTCTATGATTCCGTGTCACCCAACTGGATCCAGGTTGCTCATGGTCTTTTCTAGCTGAGTCTTTAATGTCTCCAAGGATGGCAATTCCACCTTCCTTGACAACCTGCTGAAAAATATGACCACCCTCATGGTGAAAAAAATTCAAAAAGCCACTCTCATAGAGCATAAAACCTCTGAAAAACAGATAAGCCCATTTCCCTTGCTTCCCTTTCAGTCTCTAGAGGCATTGGAAGAAGCTGCATCTGATATACTGCAGCAACCCGCTATGGATTTTTTGCACCTGTTAAACTATATTTTGCTGATTGGAAGGGTGGGAATGGAAGTCCAAAAACAGAGACAAAAACATCTTTTAATTACAAATGTGAAGTACTGTCTAAGCATTGCAGACAAAACATTTCAGACTAACTATTTTGTCCTACAGTAGATAAAGGTAGGAAGAGATAGCCTAATTATTTCCTTTGGTATTTTTTCCACAATTTCATATACTAACGGTGGTTCTGTAACTACCACTTGGGGACTTTAAATTGATCCTATAATAGGATCTGATTGGTGGAAGCACCTTGAAAATCATTAAAGAATTCTGCAATTTGTTAAAGAATTAAAAACAATCTTATTACTGAGAAGAGAATATGTTTTAACTCCATAACTAGTATGTAATTCTTCTGAAAAAGGTATTAATTAGTGCCTAATTGGATTTTTAATTTTATTTTGTGCCAGATAGATACTTGAGTAATAGGACCTTGACTGAGCAATTGAGTAACCAAAAATCATTACTACCAGCGTGCACTGGATCCATGCTGATCCCCTACCTGCCAAAAAATAAAACATCATTGACCTTGTTTATCTGTTTTTCTAGTTCTGTTTGCTGGATGCATATGGGGAAGCAATAGTCCTCTCCAGTTCCTGGAGATTAAACACGAGTATTTTAATTTGACCTTTTTAGGTGTTGAAAATAATGTTTTTACTAGTGTAGCTCTGGTGGATTAAATGGAATAAGTACAACAAGGTATTTTCCCCTGTGTTTTAAAAGGGGAAATTCTTTGGGGGTTTGCTTCTTCCCTCTTTTTCCTTTGATTAGCAAATCAGCAAAAGGCTGTGTTTCAAATAGAGATAGAGTAGACACTTGTTCTGGAAGTACTACTTTATAATGCATTTTCCTGAGGGCAAAACGCATTCCTGGAAAACACAGAGAACCAAGTTAGGTAAGTATGTTGGGCTGCCTCTGCTAAGGGTAGGGAGCCCTGTGTAAGCAGGGAACAAAGGCGACACAGAAGAGATATGTACCATTTTCATAAGTTCTAACTGAAGTTGTGTAAACATAAGCATAGTCGTATTTTCCATTCCCCTTGGCATCACTTTGCGGTTTATTTGTTTTCTGATGTGCCCTACATCATTGCCTTCCGTTTCTCAGAGATGTGAATTGTCAGTAGTTTCCTTAGCTGCAGTTGTGCTCCTAAGAAATATGGGAAAATCCTTCATTGCATAGAAGGTCATTATGTAATAGATAACGAGGGTGGGGGGGTGTCTGCATCAACTGGTGGCATAATCCCCAAGGGAAAACAGACTTTAGTTGAACAATCAGAAAACTGGCTTGCTTTATGGTGTTTACACTGCTGCTTGCTAATGGATCACCATAAAGGAAGCAAAAGGACTCTTACACTATTGAGTATGCTATCATGGGAGTCTTCTGAGTGCGCCTTTTTTATTTGCTGCAGTCAGGTTAATGAGCTCACCAGCCCACTTGATGTCGAGGACTTTGTAACAAAGCAATCTCTCATTAAATGCTGCCTGGCACCACTCTCTTGAAGCAAAGGGACATTCAGATTATTGAATGCCTTTGTATTCCTCATTCCTACCAGGCTATGGCGTCCAGCAGTGGCATCAGTCCCGCACACTTACTGGCAGCCATCCAGTCATGCGCCTGCCCTCTTCAAACTGCATGGGCATTTGCCAATCTAAGCAGCACTAGTAGGCAAACAAGCATGGCACACGACTGCTTTGGCTGGTAGCCAGATGTGCAGCTGAACCATCTCACTTCCCAGCCGCTGTACAGAGAAATACATTCTTTCCCCATTCTCTCCCATTCAGCTGATTCACATGGAGAAGTTTTGTTGCAATACAAAGGAATGTGCATTTATCTGCATTCTCTTTCTGCTTTAACACCTTTTTTTTTTTTTTAGTCTCAGTAGTGCAGGTCATGAATTCATCTGTGGCTTCATTTAAATACCTCCTGGCTGACAGTTTCTTCAATGAAATGACCCCAGAGTGTTATCAGCTAGCTAGCAGGTGTGTCTCTTTATTCAGAATCTTGCAGGCAACGGTGCATCCTGGGTAAAGAGCAATCTATGCATGATCCAGCTCTTCCCTACATTACTCAGGAGATTTAATGGTTCACTGTCATGAAAGCGCTTACAAAGATTTTTTTTTTTTTTAAGTTGACTTTCTGCTAGGCTTTGTGCCCCGAGATATTTTGACACAAACACACAAAATGATAAAGAAGGAATTTTTATGAAAGACTTCATCTCATCTCATTCAAAAAAAAAAAAAAAAATCAGCCTCAGACAGGCTATTGTTTTTAGTTGTAAGATACTAAACAGATATTTAATAGTAATGTAGCTGCTCTGTGTATAGTTCCACTAGTAAACAGCCTTGTGCCTGCTGATGTCCCCGTGCGTGTCTGTGCACACCCTGTTCCTATTCAGCCAGACTCTAATGTTGAAGAAATCCTCAAAGTCTGGTCACTAGAGTGGCAAGAGAAAACCACACTGAATAAAAATAAATAAATACCTTAAAGAATAAAGTCAAGGAGAAGATTACAGACAACAGGAGGAATCCCCTTGTCCTTCCAAATGTGTTTCAGGACTCACTTTCTTGGATCTTTTCGTTACAGGCTCCTGCTTTGCCTGCCCTGCCAAGGAGGGAGAGGGAAACTATGGAGCCCAGCAGTGTTTTCAAGGGTCTTGCACATGAGATTAGGGTAGCCCGGGGATTGTTCCCTGGGGCACTCTCCCCAGACAAATACCAGGGTTGACCATGCCAGCAAAAACTCAACCAGTGTTCATCCACACTACAAGTAATTTTTTCCTCTTTCCAGTAGCAGACTGAGAGGAGGTGCTACGCATGCGATGTTTTCGTGCTCAGAAATGAAAGTGATAGACTCACCTTTCCTTTCTTGGGAAAGGATTCTGAAAAAGTAAAGTTCCTTGTCTGTCTGTCAGTAAAAAGACATAAAAGGGCAATAAAGATGATAGGAGTTAATTTCATCCCGACCTGAAGTCAAATGGAGTTTTGCTGGAGCACAATCTGACTTCAGGTTTGCTCCTGCTTCCATTGAAATTAGCAAGGGAGCTCTTGTTGACTTAGTGAGCAGGCCTGCGAATCACAAATTTGGCTAATCCACTCATATTTTCAATATGAGATTTTGAAAAGGTCACAGAATGCAGAGACAAGACTGTTGTCCCCAGAAGGGGCTTGGCTTGAGATCAGGCAAAGATAATAAAAACAGTTGTTCAGCTTTTCAGTATTCAATACATACTAGCTGTATTGACTAATAAGACAATATAATGCTGAGCTTAGGAATGCATAAAGTCCTTAATTATTTTCAGCCCTCTCTATTCTGCCTTTACCAAACAGTCTGGTTACTAGAGTGGCAAGAGAAAACCACACTGAAT
>KL263731.1:0-36554 GCA_000699545.1 Podiceps cristatus
GTCATGGTAAAGTGTTTTTATCTCAACCCATTATTTCTCTCACTCTGATTCTCCTCTCACCCCACTGGGGAAGGAAGATTTAAAACCAGCAGTAGGGTAGTAAGAATGTGACAGGAAGAAAAAAGTCACTGGGAACAATATGAAAGCTGATTAATAGGATCATCCTTATAGGTGAATTAGAATTGTGCAAATTACTTTTCTATTTCTCATTCTTTCCCTGTTGTAAAGTAGTTTTATTCAGGAAAAATGCATCTGAACATATGCACCTGAAAAATAAGTCTTAAAGGCTATGAGAATTTTTTTCCATTGAATTTCCTTTGTATTTTTCTTTGAGCATTAGTGTGCACTAAGCCAAAGGGAATTCCAAGCTGCATATAGATTTAGAAGAAGAAAGCACCAAAAAACCCTGACTAAAAAAAACCCAACCCAAAAAACCCCACCATAATGGCCAGCAATATGTGGGGATCCAATACAATAAAAACTATTCCTGCTCTTCACAGGCAATGAAAAACGAGTCTCATTACTAAACAACTGCATTTCCTAAATCATGCTGTTCATGATATGCTTGATCTCAATTAACTAAGGTTTGGGACTCTCAAGTTTTGTCATAATCAGTATGTCTGGGGGATAATGTAATACTAATCAGTAAATGGATATAAGCCACAAACCCGTGATACAGTCCTGCTGCAGATGAGGTCTTCAGAGGGCTCTGAAGGTAGGATTTCTCTTCACTAACTTTAATCATTAATAGCTGGTGATTTGGTCTCCTTCTACACAAAGTTGAAACAGAAAAGCACCTACAAGGAGGTGTTTCTGCATTAAAGTTGCCTTCTTGATGTTCAAGTCCACTGGCTTTGGAGGTAAATCTCGGATGCAAGTGCACCCCACAGGGCTAGGCAATGGGAGAGTGTTCAGCTTCCTGCTCCGATACCTGCTCTCTCCTGTCAGTGCAGAGCCAGAGGTGCTTCCTAATGCTTTCTGGTGAACCTGCAACCTTGCCAGTGCTTTCCATCAGTTTATTATATACTATTCAGCTATAGCTTTTGATTTGAAGTCCTTCTTGTTCTGAGAGAATGTGTGGTAAACATGGCTTAACTAGTAAACTGGAGGATTAAAAGCATAGAGTACCTCCTTGCTATTTTAGTACTCTATTGCTGTCTCCTCTAAGGAAGTGAAGTATACACCAGAGAACAATACCATGAATTTGGTACAGTTTTTCTGTTTGTGACTTATCTGTAAGGCTGTGGTTAGTTTGCCTCTAATTTAAAAAATGTGTTCTGTGGACATATTGCAGTGTATCAGTTCCTTATGAGCTATTTTCTTGCACTGTTGATTTAGATTTCCAGTTAGTAGATGTTTTTCACGTCATGTTTGATTAGTTGCCTTTGTTGTGTCTTTTTTTCTGCTCCTTGGTTGCTACCTCCTAAACAGGCTAAGGACTTGCAAGATTCCTATAAGCACATACACAGTTTCTATGGCAGGTACATAGCTATATGTGAGCACAAACCTAAATGTTCAAATAAGGGTTTCAAGCCTTCTGCTTAATTTTTGTGGGTAAGTTGTACTTTTAAGTGCAAAGTGCAGATAAGAGCCAATACCACTTAGGCTATGTTATTGTTTTGTCCAAATATTATTCAGTAATTGCCAGGGTATAAATCAAGTTTGGTCACATACCCCTTATAGTTTTTCCAGTAAGGCTGTATAAGGAAGTGCAACTATAAAATTCCATTAAAATGCAAAGTCTGATTAAGGATGAATTTTATTTATGTATTTTTGAAATTACTATAACCAGGCCCTTGGGGAAAAGGTAAGGAAAGATGTAAGGGAAGAAACTGAGATCCCTCATGCCATAATTCCATATTCTGACCTTCATAAGCTGAAGCTTGGCTCTGACATGTCTTCTCAATATTTAGCCTGTTCACTTGCTCACTTTGGATGAGGTCTGTTAGGCCTAGCAATTTGCATGGGGTCTTCAGGTTCCTGTCATGAGAAAGTTCTCTCCTACAGTATGAATATTTACAATATGTGACAACTGCCATCTGCCACCATGAAGAGCTGAAATGCCGATGGTCAGAGGTTTCAAAAAGATTTCAACTTTTTACTTGGTGGCATTAAATTAGCCTTAGAAGAACAAAACAGATGATGGGATTTGTTTAGGTCATTTTCAATTATTTAAAGAACTGATCAAACCCAGCACACCCAGAGGATGCATTATGTCAATGTACAGAGAATTCTGTATTCATTAGGAGGTGGCACTTGTACTATCAAAATAGTGACTTACTTTCTGAGCGATTAAACCAGGACGATATTTATGGTAGGAAGAAAAGATGAACACACAATGAGACAGCACTTTTCTTTCAATTGTGTAAAGAAGGTGATGGGGAAATGAAATCCATATTCTATGAACTGAACTTCCAGCAGGCCTGCTGCATTGCCCCTCAGCTGCTTTCTGGAGCTGGGAAACGACACTAGAGCTGGAACCAGCATCAGAACATCAGCACCGCTTGTCCAGAGCCAGTCCACATCTTGTTCGTCTTTTGAGCTGACCAAACAGGCAACGTACAGAGAATGTGGCTGTGATGACTGAGTTGATGCATCATGTAGCTTTTCTGCATGCAGCGTCTCTGACTGCCCTTGGAGTAAATCGCATGCCAATGAGTTAATTCTGAAATTTAAACATAGAAAAATGGCAATCTTAATCTCCATTGACACAGAGAACACAGTGCCAGAAAACAGAGCATAAAGACACCTGATGAAATATTTTGTGGAAAGATATTGTTCTCTGTTGCAACTTCATCTTCCTTCAGTCTTTTATGACTATTCATAATTAATAATTCCATTTTACTTTGACTTTTGCAAAATTTCCAGTTTTCACTTTCTACAGTTCAATGGAAAATGCTTATTTGAAGGTGCTTATTTGAAATGCTTATTAGAAGAGCCTGGTTCCATGTTAAGGTATTAATTTAAGGTAATAATTATCTGCAGTACTGTCTATCTCCTTGAAACAAGCAAAAAAGTCATCACTCTGCAGCTTACCATAGAACCAGAGACAACAAAGAACTACTTAGCCTAAAGAGCAGCACTGTCACGGGACAAGTGGACTGGTCATTAATACATTTAGGCTGCAAATGAGAAAAAATGTTTCTATGCATTCTTGAGCACTTTTATGTCAAGAGTTGTGGGGCAGAAAATGTGATTGCCTATAAGGTGAATGTCTTTTATGTGGTGACTGTAATAGAAGATGGCTGGAGATGTTGACTCTGGGAAGGTTTGTAGATCATTTTTGGGGAACAGGCATGCCTGAAAACAAAAAATGCTTCTCATGTCAAATACAGACTCCCATCTACCACTGTCCCCATTTTCCCAGCACACCTGCCTGAGACTGGAGTGAGATCTGTGACAGTCTAGGTACCGTGTCACAGCAAAGTGCACCATATGTTATCTATTGAAAAATTATCCTAGCTTCCTATAAAATATACATAGCAATTAACTGCTGCTACCTTGATTTCCACTGGGACTTCTGCATAAACATAGTATGCCCCCAAGGCAGTAGTAACTTCTGCTCTGCAGTTTGCAGGTCTTACAGATGCACCTGCACACAATTCATCTGTGTTAGGAGCACTAGGCGGAGTTTAGCTTTGCATGATAAGTCTATGCATACAGAAATAAATGTTCCAATGAACTATGATGCCCCTTCCCTCTATGGTGGCCAATATGCACAGTGGCACTTGATGTGAGAGTTTCTCAAATATGTAGTTATAAGCTGACTAATGAGACCTCAAAGTCGTACACAGCTTTGCAGGAAATAGGTGAGTTTTGTAAAACTTGATACGAATTTTACTTCACCAGTATACTGGAAAGGAGACTCTCAGGTATAACTGTGAGGCCAAGGAAGGCATGGGGAGAAAACATCTACTGAAGAGAGGTGTGGAAAACCCTCTGGGAAATAGGAAGAAGCATTCTGAGAACTGGCTTTTTAAACATGAAGGTATAGTTGGGATTGAATACCCAGAGTTGTGTCTGGGTTTTGGAGTCCTGGTCTCCCTGGCAAAGCAGGAGCACAGCTAAGCTCTTCTGAGCTAATTGGGAAATCTCCAAGTGTTCCAAATAAATTCCCAGCTAACAGCTTGTTCCATGACAGTCATTCCAGAGAAGACTGGAAAGTTGCACATCAGGCTAGAAGGACATGGTGAGTGACAAACAAACCTGCAGGCATATATATAGTTTGACATAATTTTGCTGTTATTTTAGTCAGATGTGGGAATATACCTGTGACACAGAAGCAGAAAGAGAGCCCCTGCCTGTTTGTGAACTTAACTGTGGAATCATCCCCTAGATTCAGAACCTGGGTTTTATTTTTTAAGACCAGTTTTCAATCCATCGGAACATCTCCATCTAGCCTATTCTTATGACTCCTGATATCTAAGTGTAAAGTCAGAGCATGCAAGGATGTTGTACATTTGGTCAGCTGGCAATATTATATATGTCAAATTCTTTGCAGGCATTCAGGCTGTTCTAGAGGATGAAATTTCATCCCCCATGCCTCAACATTCAAACCTATAAATGGCATAACTCATAGAAGGAACTATGGAACTATTTTGCAAAACTGAAGGCAGATTCACACTAGTATCCCACTGAAGTGCTGGTGTGGGACATAGGGCTGTCATTTCATCTCTGAAATGCAAGTTGTGCACAGCATGCAGCAAGCATCATCATTTCCTTTGCTGAAGAAAAATCATGTATAGGTACGTATTTTTGCAAGACAAGAGAAAGGGGAGTTTTCTTAAGTGCATTTCCTGATTATTTTGGTTAGAAGAAACAAGGCTGTCAAATCCACGTAGACAATTCTTATATTCCTGTGCAACATTAAAAATGGTGCTATACCTCCAGCAAACCCCGCATGAGCTGGGGGAGGAAATCTAGTGGGTTTTCCATTATGATTAGGAAAGAAAGCAGCTTTCTGCATATCCCTGCTCTTTGAAGATGTTGAGACACTTGTGACAAGCCCAGGTGTCCTGTCTGAACTCATTTTTCTGATTAATGGTAAATGATTCTGTAACAACATGTGTCTGGGGATGGTTGAGAAACCACGTCAATGCTGCGCTTCCTTTAACCTCTTCTTTGTTCCCTGGCCTATGCAGAAATCCTGGAACTGGGAGTGTATAGAGGGAAAAGGATTTTGAGGTAGCTGGAAAGGTAGGCAGTGTGTATGGAAGACATGTCAACGTACACATGGTGATGTCCTGCAAATTGCACCATGCTGCTGGGCTTTGTATCTCTTCTGGAATGTCCAATGGAATAGGAATCCAGGGTAGTTAAGTGTGGTGTTCTCCTCAAGGCAACTTCTACAAAAGCAAGTGCATAACTAGATAAAGGATAATTCTTAATTGTTTCTAAATGCCCACATAGCATATTCTTGGCCATGTCTGCCACAACGTTTGTCACTGAGTTGTTGCTTAATAATTTAGCACAAATTTTACCAGCTTCTGATTGCACTATGACTTTTCTCTGAGGTAATGAGACAGCATCTTTAACTTAGTTATATTTCAGTGCATGATGAAGGTAGATATTTTTGCATATAGGTGTCACTGTATTCTTCTTCCCAGAACCTATTAATATGCAGTTAGATCCCTGTAAGCAGCGTTAACTTAGATTAGCAGGTACTTCAGGTGTTTGCATAAGGGTGAAAACTTTCAGAAATGTGATCTCATTGGAAATGTGTTCAAGCCCATACTCTGGTTTCCCTGTGATAAGTCCTGTAATAAAGAGCTCATCAAGACAGTGACTTTGTAGCTGCTGGAAATTTGGAGTTCAAAATCTAGTTTCATCCTAAATGGATATGAAAAGTTTTCTTTGTAATATTCCAATTAGATCTGAACAATTTGCTTCATATTACAAATGCAGGAGGTTATAACTGAAATGAAACATGTAGGACTTGTTAGTGGAAAGTTGTTAATATTGATGTTTCTTTGGAGTGTCATCTGCATACTTCTGAAATCAAGTTCGGCTCTCTGTGGTTGCAGTCCTCTGCTTATACTGAGGGAGTTGCAGCTAAAATACTTTACAGTAAGTTTTATGTTCTTATTAATAATTCATCTGGGGTAGATTGAACATTGGAAGCAACCTAGCTTCATTCAGTAGGAAGGCTTGAGAGCACCCTGCCCTGGGATACCCAAAGGTCCTGGGATTAAAGCCTTCTGATGTGTCCATAGGATGAGGGAAGATGAGAGTTTCGGTGCTCTTGCAGAACCATTTTCTATTTGTCATCTGGATTTTGACTGAATATATGGACTGTTAGGTCAAAGGTAGTGACGGACTAGAAAAGGCTAACTTTCTGAACGCTAATATGTCTGATAAATAAGAAAGGAATGTAGTTACAACCAAGTCAAAACTTACAAGGCTTGGGTCATGGATAGAAGCAATTAGTAGTAAAAACTAGTGACCACAGGAAAATTGGGTGCATTCAGGATGAGGGAGTAGGTGGGTAAAAGATATTGGGTTCTGAAATTTGAACTGAATTTTTTGACTTACTGCAAGATGTAGATATCTACTTAGTACTTGAGAAGCCTATCGTCTGGCTCATTAGTTTTTTTGGTCTTAAACGTCACTGCCTCCAGGAATATATTAAGGAGCAGTGGGTGTATAGCCCTCTTACAAAAAGCTTTCTCTTGGAATAAAAGTATGCAAGTGTTCCGTACAGCTTATCATTGGGAAAATGCAATCTGTAGACTGCTTCTACTCTCTTAAATGAATATGAAAAGAAGTAGGTGGTATTGATGTAGAAAAAGCCCTAACAATATTTTGCTTTATAATATTTTAAGATGTTCTATGTGAAAGTTTCCCCTATCCCTAATCTGGCTGGATGGGAATTTCTTGCCTAAACAGTTTTGGGAGGAAATGCAAAGCCATCCTGTTTTTTTCAGCAGTGGGTTAACTTTTAGAAAATTGAAAAAAGTTGACAAAAAAGAAAACATCTACAGGGTGTTTGGATCCACTGTTGCTTTTGAAAATAATAGTAGTAAAAAATAATAATTAAAAATAAATTAAAAATTCTTCAATACTAAAATGAAGCATTTTCAGACCTGAAGTGCAAATGTTTTTTGATTGACCCAAACTAAATATTTCTGAGGATTGAATAGAAGAAAGAAATGAAAGGTGTTTTAGTGAAAGAGAGAATTTGATGATGTAACTCTTTGGCACAGTTTACTTAGGGAAACCTTCATGAAAGCTCAAATGTCTTGGCCGATGTGAATTCAATTTCTGATTCCTAATCTTTATGAAAATGTAATCACAGGATGCACTTGATTTAATCAAATGTGGTGTTAAACTGTAAACATTATGAATACTCTCCACATTGGATATATCAAAATCTTTCAGTCAACTTTACAGCCTTGTCCTGTCATTAAGTATCTCGAAGCATCCTGATAGACAATATTCAGAAACTGATTCTTTAGTGGTGTCTTTGTGTGTTAAAAATGTTAAGGGTTCTGTCGTGATAGGAGGTAAGGTTCTTAGCTCACTAAAAGAAATATCTAAGCTATTTTGGAGAATATTTGTTGTTTCTGGGACTTGTTCAAGGAATCAGATAAAAATGGCTAAAAATCGAGTAGACCTGAACTGTAAAGAAAGGTTATGTGGTAACCTCTTCAAAGAAGACCAGATCCCTGGTTAGTTTAACTTGGCATATCTTCATGTAGGCTGATGGCCCTATGGGCCATCAAGCTGTTTTTCATGGATAAAGTAATGCCATACAGGGATATGCTATGCATCTGACTAATGTTGTTTCCTTCTTTATTAATATCTGTATTCTTTTATCTTTCCGTAGACCTAAATATTTTTGCAAATGTTAATGTATCTAACTATACATTGATATACATATGAGACAATTATTGCCATTACACAGAACACAAAATTGGCAAACAAAGAATGTAAATGACTGGATTAAAACTGTGCAGGACATGAATTGAAGGCTGAAAAAGGATGCAATTCTGACCATTACTTTTGTCTGATAATTGTAATATCTTAATTCCCCAGCATCCTTCATAAGAATAAGTTATCCTGTAAATATTTAAAAGCTGTCTGGGCTATTTTCAGCTACTTGCTTTTTAATAAAATAGATTAATATTATATGCATTTTCTACTATTTGCTCCTCTTGTTGTTATATAAAGATTTTATAGTCCTGTTTTATTCATTTGCATGATTTATTTAGGCCTTCTACCACTGGTGTGAAATCTTTTCAGGTAGTCTATAATTATTCTTTATTATCCTTTATAGACTTGTTATGTACTGTTTCACTTGTCTCCAAGCCTTACAAGTTTTTTTTCATTTAAATCTGTTGTCCAGTTTTAAGACTTGACAAAGTGTATTCTTCTTTTGATGTAAGGACACATCACTTATTAATGCTAACGGAAATTAGATGTATGCTGAGACTAGAACAGACCTGATAGAGACTATTATGAAGTACTAAAAGAAAAAAAGATCTTTTATTTTGACTGAGGAAAGGTAAAGATACATATATGTTTTCCTTTGTTATATTTCTTCCCCTTCCTTTCCTGCTTTTCTTTACTATAAAATAACCTTTCCTGCTCTTTGTTTAAATCAAGAATTTCTGGAAAATAGTGACGGTAAGAGAAAAAAAAGTGAAAAAGATAAATTGAGTTTCATTTCTTTTTATAACCATTTGTCTCTGTATTATTCTAATAACAATGTAAGAAATCAAATATTATCATTTTTTGTGTTAGTTTCCATTATGTTCCTTGAAGAACAAGAGAAGGGGACAAAAGCATACACCAGGATTTCTCAGATCAGTGGTGGTTTTTTGGATGGTTTTTTTGGTTGTTGTTGGGTTTGGTTTTTTTTTTTTTTGGGGGGGGGGGTGGGGGTGGGGCGGGGTGTTCTTTCTCATTTTTTGTGTGTAAAGATTTCTGGGGTAAATAGCAATAGATTACTTAATAAATATGGAAATTATTAGGTTTTTACTGTTCAGCAGTGACTAGTTTGGCTCCAAATATTGCATGTCTCATTTCTCAATAGCAACAAATTCTTGATTTGCTCTCAAATATCTGGCAATGTGTTTTAGTAGGCTAAGCATGTAGAAGTTGTTTTGGTTTATTTCCTTTGCACAAGAATGGTTACACTCAGATTTACGGGTAAATTTGCTCAATGTTGTGTTATCTGCTATATTTTGAAACAAGGACTTCGTGTAATAAGATTTTTTTTTTTTTTTTTTTTACATTTATGTATGCAGACACTTTTTGTGGTTAAAATTTTAAAGTTTTTGATGGTTAGGGACGTGTGTATTTGCTTTATGTCTAAATCTATTTCCCCTGATGAGGTCCTGCAAAGGCCTGCATGGCCCCTTCAAAAATCAGACCCATCTCTCAAATGTGTGCTCAAAGGAAGACACTTTGGAATGTTATGAGTAACAGCAGAATAAAAAAATAAAATAAAATAATACAGCAGCATACTTAGGGAATGCGCTTGAAAGCAGAAAACTGAAGAAATCGAGGACTCATGTTTTCTGATTTCCAGTATAGGTCCTGACTCCGAAGCAAAGTTCTCCCTGTCTGATGTTGAGGTGGTCTTGTCCTTCTTACCCCAGATCCAGCTGCCTGTATAAATGCTACTCACCCTCTGAAAGTCAACGAAAGCAGAGGCTCTGGTCTCAGGCACGGGCGAGCAGAGCATTGCTGGCGGACTTGCACATAGGCTGTACTGTTTCCACCTTCAGAACGCACCCCTGTGCAGAACCGCATGGAGCCTTTCTGTCCTGGGTGGATGCAAAGCTTTGCATGAGGTTTCAGCACTGAGCAGGGGCTCTCAGGTCTTTGGTGACGTTCATGAAATTAGGGACATATGGCTGAGGATCTGATTTTAGTGCCTAATACATGGCAGAAGAGTTTGAAATGCTGACCTTTATAACTGGTGCAAGACATTTTCTCCTGTGGCTTACACTCTTGACTCCTGGGCTAACCAGTAGCCCACGATACTCTACATTATGGGACTGTTCATGGTTTTCCCCTACTAGAGAAATCGTAGGGATTTTCTGTATCCAAGGAGCTCTGACATTGTTACAGCTGTTGTAGAGAGGAAAAAGGATTTTATCACTGGCTGGGCCATGTGTTTGCACAGCTGGCGCTCCGTCCGACTGTCAAGATGCTGATACCACGCTTTCAGCTTCTACTTTGGTGAAGCTGCAGAGTGCAGGAAAAAATGCTACTGCTTTTTGCATCCATAGTGGACCTCTCACGAGCTGAAGTCAGAGTGATTGTTTGGAGGGATTGCTGGTAACAGTATCAAGCGTGGATCCCCCCACCCCCCCCACCCCTGGCAGTAAGGCAAGCAAATCATATTAGAGGAACAGTGGGTAGCAGTGTTGCAATGGCAGTTCATTTAAAAATATGATACAGACTTTGTTTACACTAGTGTTGTTAATAAATGCTTAGTAAAGGGAGGGAAGCAGGAAGCAATGCAGTAAATGAAGTTGAGATATTGCATTTGGATAAATAGATGTCATATTTCAGGGCAGATATTGACCGTGTTCATTATGGTTCACTGATCTTGTTCCTTGATCATATAATCTGTGTTAATTGACGCAAATATATTTCCTGTAAGTTGACTCAGAAAGCATTTGTCATGGCTGAGTTTGTGGTAAGGTACACAACGGTCGGTAGGAATGGCAGCTTTATGACTTCCACTTTGATAATGCTGTTATTTTGCAGAGATATTTAGTAATAGCACTTTGGTTCCTATCAAAAACCAATTTAGCAGGTTTATTAGTTTGAAGAAGGTTATTAAATAATTATGTAAAATTGTTCAGTACAAATGACTCAGAGGCTATGTAGGATTCTCTCCTAGCACTGATAGCAACATGAAGAATCACACATTGTTTTGAACAAGTGTTAAAATTCCCAGAAAATTCTGTGAATCTTTGGGTGAAGCGGTAAAAATATCTCAGATCTGTTAATCTTGTTCCCTCACTTAGCCTGTTGTAGCAAAGTGTCGAAGGTTATGTAAGAACAGGGAAACTTTCCTTAAAAAACACAGAACTTTCAGTGAACATACTGAAGATTAGAGCTTGACTACTGAATTGACTCTTCCATTCAGGTTTGACAGTCTGTGCTGTTTCTTCTTGTTATTTATTTACTCCAGGGGGAAAAAAAAATGAAGAGGGCAGCATCACCTCCTGTGTTGCTTTGCAGGTTGCAAGATCCTGCCTGTTTCTGGACAGTTTGGTTTATTTTCTGGTTGCTCCTGTGCAAGCTTTGGAAATGGAAGTCTCATGGTTACCACAGGTGTAAACAGACAAACTGCAGATATGTTGCTACGTTTTAACATACCAAAGGTTTCTAATCACATCAGAACTGTGGTTTTTCTGGTTTATTAGTACAACTCTGCACAGTCCACCAGTGGGGTCAGTCAGGGGGAAGAACTGGATTTGTACTCTTGCACTTTTTAAAAGTCCAGTGAACAGGAAACTACCGCTGTATTTCTACTTGCCTGAGCTACGTGATTCCAGAAAAGAGCAAAAGACAAGGGATCTTTTGTGGGCATATAATGTAGCAGGTTACAGTCATGTTTTCCTTGTGGGCATTTGGAAATAAATTGAGCTGAGATTATCCACAAATCTCATTTTCCCTTGTCTCGGATGATATCAAGAGCCTTCTAAAACGGATTACAAGGACTTTGGTCTGTCTTCTGTGCTGTGGCATTGCCACATGGCAAGAAGAATAAAGGAAGCTGCTGTGCCTGGCACAGCGCGTGCTCTGGCCTGTCTAGAATTGTTGCTTTTTAGTTATCTTAGATAACGCTCTATTGGCAGAAAAATTTTATCACCTGACTTATGTTAGCAGAACTCTCTTTTTCACTGTAAAAAGCAATTTCAATAATTTACCGAAAAGGAAACTAAAGTTATCTTCCAGAGGAAACCCTATGCTTTTAAGTACCAGTTAAATAATCCAGATCAAGTACGTAGTAAAATCTTCATCTAGCAAAGGCTACAGCAATTACATTGAACATTCCCTAGGGCAACCTAAATTCACAGCATTCTGTGGTGCATGACTGTTGCGTGCTGCTTCTCCCACCCAGGATTTCTGTGATGTATGGGCTTGTGAGGAGTAGGGATCGGAAAAGACCTAAATCCGTGCTAGGGATTTCTTTCATGGAAGGTCTGCGTGGTTCAGGACCTTTTCCATACCTCTGAGCTTTGATAAATTGGAATGAGCCAGAAGATGGTTGAAGTTCTTGCTTGGATCATGTCAGTAAATTAAAAGATTCTTTTGAAGTAACAATCAAAATTCACAGCTGAACCTTTTTGAAGAAAGAAGGGGTGTGTGTGTGTGAAATGATATCTCTTATTTATTACATGCTAGTGTTTTTTATTTTTTTATTTAGTTAGTACTGTTTATTCATCCCTTTAATTTTCCTTTATAATGCTACATAATTTCTAACTTTTTGTTATTTGATTTTTATTTACTTGGTTTCTAGCCAAGGACATCAAGATGTCTCGAGAACTTGACCCTGTGAGCACTTCTCTAAATCATCCTATAAATGTGGATGATTTCCAGAACTGATGTTAGATTTGTCCTGTAGAAATCTTAGAAGTGTTTTACTCTTCGTAAGCAGTGGGGAGTAAAATGAGAATTTAATATCGGTATCATCTTGACCTTGTAATTAAAGGTTTATTTTTTCATTGGTGTAAATTAGGTTTCCTCTTCCTTCATTGAAACTTCACTATAGATGGGGATCTGGATCTAAGTCTTTAAAAGATCCCACTGTAAACTTTCATTAGTGGCTGACTTCAAGGTTCTTTGGGGAGCTTGGCATTTTTCATCTTTTACCTGTTCTGTGCTAGATAAAATACTGTTTCACATATGTTAAATGATGGTAGTCCTATCTTTATGTACTGTGTTGAGCCCAACATATCTGAAATACTAGAAGTAGGGAATGAACTGATGAACTCAGAGGACTGACTTGCTGAGTTTTTATGTACAAACCACAACTTTTAGCAGCTTAAAAATTCCTGGCCGTTTTCTAGAAATTAGCTCAAGGTTTATCACAGAGAAAATCTAGCCCTAAATAGACAGGCTGGGCTGCCACATGGACCATGAATGTATTAAAATCCAATAGATTTTTGAAGTTCCAAATATTACACTCATGCTTCTACTTCACTGCATTTCTTGAGGAATTGGATGTGAACACTAGCCTTAAAGAATATGAAAAATTAGTCTTCCTAGTAGAGGGACATTTTATTAGGCTTTGGTGTTTTGCTCTCCATGCCATTAGCATATTAATAGCGATGTATTTTAAGAACAGTAAAATCCATGTCTCTGTACTGTACGAGATAATGTGAGAAATTAAAAACAGTGGATTCTCTGTCTTCCTTCCTAGCTCTAGGTAGCTGTAGCATGTGACCTCATTTTTGGTCCATGGCTATAAAAATACCCCATCCTTTAAACACAGAGGTTACCTTGAATAACCCAATCCCTACACAGAGTTATATTGCTAGCTTTCCAAATCATACAAATTACTCTGAAGTGAAAACTGCAATGGAAACAGTCCAAAATCACATTCTTGGCTCAGCTCATCATACCCTTCGTTATTTGCCAGTTCCCTTTTCCTTGAGTTTTTGGGGCAGTTTATAAAAATATTTCTGTGTATCACATTGAACAGACAAACCAACATTATTTTCTTCACATTCATCACTTGCTGCTACCAAGATTGTATCAAGAAGGAACAAATTAACGTAAATTGAATAGCATGTGTATAGCTCAAGCTTATTTATTACGTTAAACAGATGACTGGTTTTATTGGTGTTTGTATTCTCTTTGTAGTAAATGTTATAATTCAAAACTTGGAAAATAAACATTGGAATCAAGAGATGGAAAGGATCTTTGTGATGTGCCACAAGGTGTCTTGTGGTTGCTCAGAACTTCAACAAATCACTCATAAATTTCTGGGTCATTAAAATGCCTTTGAGGGGGTGTTTCTTGGAAACAGATTTCAATGCAAGACAACATATAATCAGAATATCTGATCTGCAGTAGGTATATTTCAGGAGAAGGAATTTCAGGGAGAAAAGAAAGGTAGTCCAAAAACCTCTACATACATGTAGCATTGGTAGGTAGTAATGCTGCAGCATACGTACTGTAGTTTATACTGTTCTGTACAGTGCCCCATTAAAGAAATTTTTTTGCTCCATGACAGCTTGGTTAAGAGAATCTAGTCTTAATGCCCACTATTTAGTAGATGAAGGCCAAGATGGGTAGAAATTACTCTATAAACAGGAGAGATGGGGAATATTAAAAAAAAAAAAAAAACAAAGAAAAAAGAAAAAAAGAAAAGAAATGCCTGAACATCAAGGACAAACTTTCTAGTATGTTCAAATAACTGAGGCAAGTAGGATCCATACTCTTTAAGACATTTAGAAGCAGCTAAGGATCAGATTATGATATCCTTCTGTAGCTGGCATGTCCCATGAGTCCTCAAACAAATCTATTAAAAGCCATTTGGATGAGGAAAAGAGAATGTTGTTCTGTAAAGGTAAGTGTATCATAATCTCACTATTAAATGGTAAATCCTCTGAAGGATTTTTTCCTAGAGTACTTTGGAACGGTACTTTGTTATTACTATTGTTAACCATAACACACTATTTGTCTAACAGAGCTGATTTAGAAAGACAACTACTTCCCCTTGTAGAGGCAGACAATATAATTCCAGATCCTGAAAAATGAAGCAGTTGCATGTTTATTCCCAGTATTTGATTTCCTCTTCATTCATGGGAAGCACAGATTAATTGGCGATTTCAATGTTCAGTGCATCAGCTTGCAATGCAGTCTGTTCTGAGACTTCTGCTTCAGACTAATGATCCATGCAGGAGCTTTTTGAATGGTCTGAAACTATACTTGCAAACGCTGCCTTGGATTCTGAACACCTCGTGTTTATTGCAACCTTTCGGTATCAGCTACTCGTGGGTGTTTGTACTGCAATAAACACTTGGATGATGGCTGTTCTTCACAGTGTTGTATTCTCATGTGAATATGGTTATTCATTCATGTGTAAAAATTATTTGCTATTAAACTATTAATTAAAAGGTTTCATATATTTAGTCTGGAAGCAAAAATTATATGACACGAATGACCAGTTACACAGCATAAATAACAAGTGGAAAAGAGTCCGAATTGATATTTCACAAATTCTTTGAGTAAAGTTTGTTCGTCTACAGCCCTTCCCCATAGCCCAGTGAAGTTGATGAGAGTTTGGGGCTTTGGCTCAGGCACTTCAATTGTCTGTTCTGCAATTACAATAACAAACACAACAGTAGTCTGTTTGCAAACAGCTGGTAATTGGAAAAAGGGCTGAAGTTGTCAGTAAATGTATTTTTCAGCACTGATTTGACCAGTTGTACACATTACCTTAAATGACATTTCTTCCCCTCCATGAGAAACTGTAGAGTCTATGTCCAACTAGTTTCCTCGGTGGCTGTCGTGCAGAGGGCACAGCATTCTGTGGTGCGTGTCTATTTGATGTTAAATACGCTCCAGTACTTGCTGTTTAGTACCCAGTATAAATAGGCTGGTTTCCAATTACTTTATCAAAAACCAGTTCTGGTAGCACAGCAGACACATTTGTGACAAGTGGAATTAGGCAGCTCTGCCCAGCTTAAGGCTTTGCCTGTTGATCATAGGAGATGCTAAGTATTCTCTTGGCAGGAGAATGATGACACTTTTAGAAGCAAAAGGTATCTTCATCCAAGCTAGTGTTGTTTTGTTGTTTTTGGTGTGTTTGGGTTTTTTTGTGGGGTTTTTTTGTTTGTTTGTTTGTTTGTTTGTTTGTTTGTTTTTTGGGGGGGCATCCTAGTGCACAGTTCCGTGAGACAGAGAAAGCTTGTGTAGTCATCACCAAAGCTCACAGAGGAGCTGATTGAATTCCCATGCTTTTTTATATCCTGTTTACAGGTTTGAATATCTTATCTGAATTTATCTGCATTTCCAAAGAGTCCCTCTGCCTGAGAACTCTGCTGAGTCCTTGGCTACAGTAGTGCACTCCAGTGTGATAGCACTGACACCTCCTTTGCCTGTGCGATTTAAGTGCTGCTTTTCTTGCACTTTCTCAGGTTTCCCTTTTAAGGCAGCAAGAGCCAGCAGCTATCACATCAACTCCTGGCCATTCTCCTGTTTCCCACACTCTGTATGTGTATGTAACATCCTATTTTTTTTTTTTTTTTGAGAAAATGGATGAAAACCACAAACTGTAGCCATCAGTCACGTTTGTAAGCTGAGCTGTGACATACATTGTCAAGACATGTTTCTTTTTCTGGTCTGGGACTTGTATATTCTTTTTTCTTTACCTTTTGTGGTTCATAGGTTCTGATAGCATATGTTCATGGATGACCTGTTAGTCACCTCTTGGGTTTTGTGGTGATTTCTTTATTTTCATTCCCTGTCCCCTGCTCCGGTGTTGTTTTCTGCTCTTTTTCTTCCACCTGCTCCATTCATCCCTGTGCAGATGCCTCTACAGCCTGGACATCCTGTGGCACAAAAATATGTTGGCATCCTGTTCCTTCTAAAATTGCCTTTGTTCCTTTATGTGGCCTACGGACAGAAGAGAAAGGAATTACTAGTGGGTATGTCTCAGCCCTGGTCGGGGTGTCTCATGCTTCTGCTATTTGGGCAGTTGTAAAGCCAGGAAATACTATGGTACCGTCATTGACATATGAAGAAAAAGCAAAGCATAAAGGTGAATTATTAAAGCCTTTTGTGAAACAAAACAACTGGAATGATATAAACTCAGTTTTGTTGCAAACTATTTTTGTTCCCTGTAGCAATTGGATCTGTTGTTTCCTGCCATGAGTTGCAGGAAGCTCTTCTTTCTCCTAGTCTTGCACAAACCTATTTGAATCCAGATTTGGTTTCCTACAGTCAGATGGGAAAAGAATGGCATGGAGAGAAGCTGTGAATCTTGCTACTCTCCACTGCACTGCTGGGGTGAAAAGATACATTACAGGCTCCATGTGAGTGAAAATGCTCTCCTGTATTTCGTACTCGTGCTATTGTCACTTCTTGATTGTAGTAGCTACCGTGGTTTATTGCACATCCTGTGTGCTATAATTTCCTTTCCATGACTTTTCAGATTGCAGCTTTTCCTGTACAGGTTGGCACAGGATTTTGCCTTTACAGTACACCCATAATGGGGTATATTCCACCAAGTAGTCCGCAAGCACTCAAGGAAGCAAATGTCCAGCACTAACAAGGCAAGAGATCTTTGATACTGCTGATTTTTCAAGCATCAATTTTGCAATCCTCAATAATTTCCTTTCCATGACTTTTCAGATTGCAGCTGTTCCTGTACAGGTTGGCACAGGATTTTGCCTTTACAGTACACCCATAATGGGGTATATTCCACCAAGTAGTCCGCAAGCACTCAAGGAAGCAAATGTCCAGCACTAACAAGGCAAGAGATCTTTGATACTGCTGATTTTTCAAGCATCAATTTTGCAATCCTTAGGTTAAGCAGCCTTTGATGGAATTAGATGTTAAAGTGCTAAAATATCAGCACTTCATTATGATGCTTAGCAATTAGGAAAAAAGCCAGTGTGATGCATATTTGATCAGTTGTGAAATCAGAAATGATGATGGCACTGTTGATAAGTTAGCTGTCTAGTGGAAGTGAATGTTTATTCTCTCTCTCTTCTATGTCTTTGTCTTTATCCTAACATTGTGTGTGTCTTTTCTTTCATGCTTTCTCTTGTTGCTTAGTAGTCTTCCCTTTGGGCTATTAAAGGTGATGGTTTTTTACATTGGCAAACTTTTCAGTATCAATGCAATGCTTTAGCCCACAACCTGGATCTAATAGATGGACAGTGCACAGCCTGGCTCATCGCAAAAGCAGCACGCTCGCTGCAATACTTGAAAGTTAAAACCTAAAGTGAGTAGTAGAAAACCTGAAGTCAAAATGATCTCATCTGTACATGCCCCATTATCACAAATGGAAGCTGGTTGAATATTTGCCTGTCACAATTTTTCTACCAGTAATTATCATGTCAAGACCGAAAATATTCTATCCACAGGGAGCTAGTGGATACTATGCTTTTTTAAAATATTCTGTATGCATGATAAGACTTCCTTCTCTGTTAGCTTGCTTATCATTTTGACTATTTCTTTTGAAGTAAGAAACAGATGGCAGCATTTACTGTAATAAGTGCAGAAAAAATGCCAGCCAATTAGGGAGGTTTCAACTGACTGAAAACCTGGATCCTTTTCCAATATTTTGGTGAGTTTTTCCCCCTCTGTGTGTCTAGAGGAAATTTTTATTTATCATTTATTTAATAGAATCATAAAATTAGAGATTAAAGGAATCTTAGGTCATTAAATCTCTATCAATGAACCTGGAAAAAAAGAGCTGAAGTACAGTTTATGGATTTTTCCCCCTTCAAAGCATCATTATTGTCTGCCATAAAATAAGAAACCCCAAAAAGCAAATATCCTTGTTAATATGAACCCTGTCCCTCACTTGAATGGGCCAGTATAAACTGTAGCTGTATATGATATTAAAATATTTGATAATTCTTCGAACTCTAGCACATCAAACTCTACCTTATCCAATAAGTCCCCTTTCAGATATCACAGGATTTTAAATAACTACTTAATCATAGAATCACAGAATGTTTTGGGTTGGAAGGGACCCCCAGAGCCCATCTAGTCCAACCCCCCCCCCCCCCCCCCCCCCACGAGGAGGGACACCATTACCCAGATCAGGTGGCTCAGAGCCCCGTCCAACCTGGTCTTGAATGTTTCCAGGGATGGGGCCGCCACTACCTTGTAAGGTTCCTGAAATTGTGGAATTTTAATTCTAACAGTTCACTTATCACCCCCAAAATGTTGTTGAGATGCCCACCACTCACTTCCTCATAAGGGAAGGTTACTGCCCTCTCATTTCCTACCAAAATCAGGGAGAGTTTAAGATGCTTTAGATCCCTTAGAAAAAGAAAAAAAACAAACAAACAAAAAAGATTCTTCTTTGTTTTATCCTGTGAAACCAAAATTAGAGATGTCTGCTGAAAATGCAGGTCATTACCAATATGCTCCTTATGCACCTGTACATCCCTTTATCCCTTTCTAGCAGTCAGTATTCTTGAGACTGTGGAAAAAGGGCATTTGTCGTCTTAATACATGGTTTTGTTCCTTGGTCATGTAGCGCTTTGATCATTTTTGTGAGATATTCTGCAGTCCTGTCCTCACTGTTGCACTGTTTCATTTCAGAGGTAGAACTAGTACAGGTTTCAGTGCTTTAGGATTTTCAGCTCAACTTTTATTCTGCTGATTTCTGCTGCAATCTTTCTTTGCTATTCTTAAGACTATATGCCCTAAATATCTACTGTAATACCATTATGTGTATTTCTCTACTAGCCTTTTGTTATTGCTCTTCTTCAGTGACTTTTCAATTGTAGTCAATGAGCTTCTAAGGATGTAACCTAAAGCAAAACCGGTGTGACTTACTAGGGTAAATTTAGTCTATGAAAGATGAAATTCCGCTTCAGGCACTAAAGCAATTTTCGGAGTAGAATATCAGCTTCTATCAGCCTTGGTCTGTTCTTCCTAAATGAAGATACTTGGTCTGTTTATGGGTGACTATGGTCACTCTGGGAAGCATTTGGTGGTAGTTAAGGGTAAAATAGTGATTGTTCTTCAAATTAGAAACAACTGGTAGCTCTGCAGTGATGATTTAAACTTCTTTTTAAAATTCTTTCAAGCCACAAAGCTGTGTGTTGTTCAGTGATTGAATGCATTTGGACTTAACGGAACTTTTCATTTAATGCTGTTCTCCATTGGTTTTGGCTGAAGCCCAAGCCTCACATCTTCGGGTTGCAGGATTCCTTTCTGCAAACTCCATCCTTTGCTGAAGGCTCAGTGTAACGTGAGACCATCCCTGTTTCCCAGCAGGCAGCACATTAAAGGTCTGCCTGTTGACCAGCTGCAGAGACAGGTGTTACACTCCTTTGCTTTTTTCTTCTCCCTTTACTTGGTCTTGTAACTTCCCTAACATACTGTCAAGTCCTGAATGAAATGAGTGAGTAAACTTTCTAAACTTGGAAAAAAGCTCTAACTCAGATAGTGTAGAGCTCAGGATTTTGGTCTAAAGTTGAATGCTCTTAACTGTTTGTTTGCCACATTTTCATTGGGCCTCCAAGAGACTGAGCCAAACTGGCAACGCAGCTCAGAACGATTAACTGCAGAGATCACAGGCATTGAGCATTTACCTTTCCAGGCCACTTAGCACTGGCAGCACCACACTGCAGATGCTGCAGAAGCCTCAAGGTTACGCACACTCATACTCTGCTTCCCTACCATGGAGGGACACGCACATTCGTACTCTGCTTCCCTACCATGAAAGATCTGCACACAAGTGACTACATGTGAAAACATGTGTGAGCTGTCAGTGCAACTCTCTCCCCTGTACCTATTTCACATGCATGTTACCTGTCTGTTGGGTCTAACCCACTGCAGTCGTGGGGCTACGTGAATCAGGGATCTATAAGAAGAATAAATAAGGCCTGAGAAGGAGGTGCAGTGAGACCCAGTCCAAAACTCAGCCTGCTTTCTTGACCTATTAGTGATGTAATGCATCTCATCTTCCTGCTTCCTTCACTATCACGTGCTTTCCATGTTCTGTGTAATGTCTAATGTAAACCATAACCTTCTCTGCCATGATCACTTTCTCATACTTGCCTGTACAATATCACGAATACCTGTGCTGTTCTATAGGTAATGCAGAGTAATATATTTTAGGCTCAGATTATTTCTCAGAGTAAGACAACTTCTCTAACAAGAAAAGAAATGACAACTGGAACTTAAACCATCTCAGAGTTTTCTAGCCAGGGACAGTGCCTTAAACTAGTAATGGTCGATCCATCAGTCAACATAATTTTGAGGAAAGCTTACCAGTCTACACCAACCTTATGGGCCTGTCTCAACCACTCAACCCATTTCTGGTATTACAACCTGCATGTCTCACTCTGTCACCTTGAAATTATCACAGGGAAAACATACCGAGGCCCTTGGAAAAATATTTTGTTAATTTTTGCAGTGGTTATGACAGTGCAGCCTGGCCTTATGTGCTACAACAGCTTATATTATTGTTATTAGTAGTTAATAGTGATGGTCAGAACAGTGTGAAAAAGCTATGCAGACATTTTGAAAACCTTTCTCTGACTCACACTTTTTTTTTTTTAATGCATTAACAAATCAGAGAACAGATATTCCATAACTTCAGTTAAATTACAGTTTGGTGATTGATTTAATCTTTATATTATTAATTTAGTTAATATAATAAATGGTTTATACTAGATATTTGGATATTCTGATGTACTAATTTGGGGTGAAACAAATTCTAGCAATATTTCTTTAAAAAGGGTTTATTCAAAGAAGAAATTATCATTCATATACTATGAGGTGGCAGTGACATCACCCATTAAAATAATTAAAAGTACTGAAGACACAAATATTAGCCACCCATAAAACTTTAACCACATCCACTTCTCTGCTTTTCATTGCATAGTCAAAAAGCATTAAGTGAGCTATAAAATATGTGAAAAATTAACTTGGCTGCTGGGACAATAATTTTATCCATCAACTAGTAAAACTATCCAATTCATACTAAACTTACTCTGTTCTAGGAGAGTTTAGGCAACCTTCTGAATATTTATTACCAGTTCCTTATTAAGTTTTAAAAATGTAAGTGAATTAGAACACGTGGAAATGCTGACAGTGCTAGATTTTATTCTTTTTTCTTTGCCTTTCTTAGGTAAAATCCCAGTGATGCTCACTGGGAATTTCCTTAAGGACTGAGTAGATTTGAGGAAATGAGATCTTATTCAGGCTATTTAAAGCAAATGCCCATGCTCACAAAACTGTATCTCATTTGCTGGACGTGAATAGTGATAATATTGTTGTGGCCAGTCTGCTCTGCTGCTCCTGACCAAAATGTTGACCTTGACTTAAAAAAATATTATACATGATTTACTGCCTAAAATCATATCAAACTGTGGATTTTAGTCAATGGCAGAACTCTTGCTAGTGTCAATGGAAGAAAGCACAATAACTATTGTTGGCAGTTGCTTTAGATCATTTTAGTTGCTTTTAAACCAGAATTGCATCTGGAGCCTGTGTTGCTTAAGGCAAAATATATTACTTGGAGATTACTTTTACTGAGGTCAGTGACTGACAAACTTATGTTTTTGAGTATGCCAGTCAAGATATTGTTGGACAGATCTATTCTTTTAAATCTTTCCAGATTATTTACCTTTGGTAATGCGTAAAATAGTGTAGCCTTATAGACCGTATTTACTGACAGTGGCCTCCACAGAAAAATAGTGACCTCACAACAAAACCTGATTGTGTTTCCTCCTTTTTCTCTGCTCTCTTCATGCACGATAGCTGGATTTCCATGGACAACACAAACCAAGCAGCAATGAGGTATGATAATAGACCTGTGGTACTCCATACTTCCAGTTCAACCTTTGCTTTAAATGTAGACCACTGCTCTCCTGTTTCTATAGCCATCTCTGCTTGGGCAAGGCAGATTAGAAATCTTTCTCATGAGAAAGTTTTGCATCCACATTGCCTAGGTAAAATGACAGCACGATGCCTAGGAGAAGAATCAGATCCTGAATTTCAGTTGTGAAAATGTGGGTACTTGATTGTGATTGTGTTGTGAAGGGAGTGAATATTATTAAAATGAACACGTTTGTATTTCAGAGTGTGTTACAAGGTATTATGGATAGCTATATTTTTATATATATTTAGCTTGCATGAAAACTAATAAACTCTTGTGTGCTGACAAGTAAAAACTTTGCTGATGAGGAAAAGCTGTACTGACTTACTGTTGGAATATGACTCTTCAGTCAAAAGTACTGCACCTTTACCAGTACTATCTTATGGGTTCTTTCAATAGTGTTCTGGTTTCAGCCAGGACAGAGCTAGTTTTGTTTTCAGCAGCTCCTGTGTTTTGGATTTAGTATGTGAAACATGGTGCATGTTGGTGCACGTGCTGCTGGTGTTGTGTGCTGCTGAACGATCAAGGACACCTTGCAGCTCCCCAGGCTTTGCTGCTGTGCAGGTGCAAACCCTTGGGAGGGCACATCCAGAACAGTTGATCTGAACTGGCCAGAGAGAGTATTCCGTACCATAGACGGCATGGCCGGTGTGAGGGAGGGTCAGCCATTGCCCCTTTGCTCTGGTTCCTTGTTCGGTTCATTTTCTGTTCATGTTCCCTTTATGTTATCTTATTTTTGGTTTATTTCATCTGGGCCTGTTTGTTCATCTGCCTGTTCCCTCGCGCTCTCTCTGGAACTTGCTGTTCTGGGATGGCTGTGGGGGAATATCCGTGCTCCCTGGCTGCTGCTTGGGACGGGCTGTGTCAGTCATTGGGTGGTGAGAAAATGTGCATTGTTCATTTTATATATTCTATTATCCTTATACATCATCATTATTATTATTATATTTTTATCTTTTCCTTTGCTGTCTTGGTAAAGTGTTTTTATCTCAACCCGCGAGAGCGCGCGCTCTCTCTCTCTCCCTCTTTCCCCCCGTTTCTCCTCCTCACACCACTGGGGAGGGGAGGGAGTGATCAAGTGACTGTGTGGTATTGGGTTACCTTCTGGGGCTAAACCACGGCATCTAGAAACATAACAGATATCCAGAGGAGTCAATTTATGATGGATAACAATTGTCCCAAATCACTAACTTGGTTCTAAATTCCCTTCAAAAGCTTTAATTCGTATCGCTTTTTGGATAGTTTGTTTCCACCATTCTTAGAGAGTTTATGAAGTTTGAATGCAGGTTCAACTTCTTTCCAAGACTGGGAACATGTGATTAAATCTGATGAATTTTACAAATACTGTAATTGACCCTAAGAACATTTTCAATCACATATTTTTTGCTGAGCATGTAAGACTGAACTGTGCTGTAAATATAGTCTGGTTTTATCTAAATGGACCAAGGGCTGAGGGTTTCTGGAACCCCACCTGCCCTGTGCATGTTCACCTGCCAGGCTTATGGATGATACCCTGCAGAAGCTGCCGGGGAACCCAAGGCCCAGTTAAATGGTCCCCAGTTCTGTAGCGGCCATTGCGCCGTCTTAGTGTAGGAAGAGTCCAGAGCTTCCTGACTCTCTGCTTTTATATCAACCAGTCAGCAACTTAGGTTTCACTGATGAGGAAATCCCTTGCCTTGGGAAGTCATTGAAATAGTATTTGCAAATATTACTGCTGATGCAATTTTTTAAAGTATTTTTTTTAAAAAGGTCAATTATTATGTTCAATCAAAATCATGTTAAAATGGAAGTAAAAAATTGAGTGAAACTTTTAAAGCAAAAAAAAATTCTAATTTTTTAGAATTAATGTTTAGATGCTTTAAACTGGGCCTGCTGTGGCTACGTATTACAAAGGTCTGAACTGTGGGATTCTTATCAGATGACTATTTCCCTTTGAGTTGAAATAACTTACTCAGAATTCCTATGTGTCCATGTTTTTCCAAGTCATATCACAAAACCCTTTGGAAGATAGAGATGGATGTGCTGACAGCTGTGGAGTTGATTCTTCACAGCCGCTAATTATAACAGGGTTGAGTTCCGCAATAGTGCATCACACAAAATATTTGTCTTATCAGGACAGGCCTGATATGTGGAGAGAAGTAATTATTTTCTCCCCTGCTTATAATGGTCTGCAGATACCATGGAAAAAGAAAACCTAGTGAGGATGATTAGGTAGATGTTCAAAAATACTAGAAGACCAGATGTCCCTCAGACACTCTATTGTCATTTTTGTGTAGTTGTCTTCTGTTCTGAGGAAACCTTGCTCTCTTTTTTTCCCTCAAACACTAGGGCTAAGCGGATGGGTATTAAACAATTCCTTCTGTTTTCAGAAGGCATTTGTTGAGCTGAAGGACTACAGAATTTGGCTAAGCATTGGGTTAACCCCATTACAGCGAGCTAAGTTAGCTACATATGAAAAATGCATGGATGTACAGTGCTTTGTTTTATGTTCCTTTCAAATAAGGGTTGATTTCTGAGGATTTGGCCACAACTATTACTTGAGGCTTTTCCACCTCAGGTCTCAGGAGTTAATATTTTGATTCAGGGGCTGGAATTTTCTTGGCATTGTTGACATTGACATCGGGATGAGGGTTTATCCTATCCCCCAGCAACTGTACTAGCAAGTAGTAAGTCACACCTCTCTGTGGCCCTGTGTGGAAGCTTGCACACAGTAAGGTCATATTATCTCCAAGCCCAAACAGCTGTTCATCTTATGCCTAATGTGCAGGAATGTGTTCTTGTATACCAAGATTTAATATGACTCTCATTTATGTTAATATGATATTGATTTCAGTGATGTTTCACCCAATATTCCTTTGCCTGTTGCATGGAGAATCAGACTTAAATAGGCATGAAAAAGCTCCTATTTGTAGGATATCCTTTGCTGAGGAACAGACAGTGAGAGAGGGTGAAACTTTTGAAAGATATTCTAATAATGTCTTCACCCTTTTTCCCCTCAGTGGGGAGTCCTTGAAGAGTGTACTTGGCGGTAGAATAAGCCAATGCACCTTTGAGTGGACTGGTAGAGATCTGTGTAAACAGATTTGCCAGAAAGGAAGAAAGTTGTCCCGAAGGTTGTGACTTGCTGAAGATATGGAACACACTATAAAATTTCAAGTGTGTATGGCCGTGCTTTCTATTAATACAACAAACCCCATGAACCTCCTACCCTGCTGTGTTGAGAATGCCAATCATAAGGCTCAGTTTTTAGCTACTCCCTTGTTTTGGGCCTGTGATAGCACTGAGAAAGTGTTCGTGATCAACAAGCTCTGAGGGTAGTAGATTCCATACATTCCCTGTAGGTGCATTCTATAGTGGGTCTACTGTGGTACTGCACTAAAAGGAACCCTTTCTGTTATAGATGCAGAGATATTTACAGGTAAATCAGAACAGCCCTGTCTCTGAAAGACTGTGAGTGAAACCCCTAAAAGAAGAATAAAATAGTGATTTTCTCCAAAGTACAATCACAAAATGCATTAGCCAGCAAAGGGAGTGCTGTCAGAAATAGCAACAGAAAAGAGATAGCTTAGAGGAAGTAAAATGTGTTTTAGTTCTCTCGACAAATAAGGGATTTACTTTCAGTTTTGTGGGGAATACAAGACTCATTAAACATCAGATATGAGCTGAAGCTACAATAGAATCTGTTTGCATTTCTGGTTTTGGATTTCAAAGAAAATTCCAGAGAGTTTGTGTCTACAGGCTTTCATCATCTCATTGTAAATGTGTGGCACCTATATGTAAACACAAGATCAGAAATTGAACTAGAAAATTCATGTAGGTAATGCAGCTTCCCAAGATACCATGCATCATCCAAGTTGTTATATTTATTTCTCCATGGGCCTATGAATTCATCCAGCCAGTTACCGTGGCTCAGCAAATTTGCTGTAACTTGAATTCCTTGTATCATCTGAGCACCTGTAAGCTTTTGTTTTGTGTAGGAGCAAACCGTTGGCTGCACAAATCTCAGATATCTGAATTTTCACAGACTAATTGTATCTCTGGGCCCCTCTCTACAAAAGGTAGAATGTGATATTGCTTTATGAAGATATAGCTATTTATACTTATACTATATCATCTTCTGCTAGGATTTTTCCTAGATAGCTCATTGACGTTGCTTGTAGGCTTATTCCACATAAACATCTAATGTTGCCCAAGTGAACCCTGCACTGCATAAAAGCTGTGCATTGAGCTGGCACCTATTTCTCTTGAAAACATTCGTAATTTCATTTTTGGACTGTGAGGAACTCTTTTGATTGATAAAAAAAATGCCAGCTCCTCAAAAATCCAGTTCTCACCACAGTATAATGACTATAACCCCAGCACTGCATTTATCATGTTTTTCTTTGACCAGATATGTCACTAGTTTAGAGGATTTTGCACTAATAAATTGCTTTAGGTTAATGTGAGGTACCTCCAAATCATTGGAGGTTTCATTGTGGAAAATACTTTGCAAAGCTGCATATCCTAAATGGCTGCACTCCAAAGCCTGAATTCAAATCTCATTTACCGTAAATGACTGGCAACCAGTAGATGTATAAGAGTTTTTTGAACATATTTAATAGAATATAGGGGGAAGGGTGCTGCTTTTTTCAATTCCTGTATAACACACATGGGTTTATTCAAGAAATTAACTGTAAATAAAGGAAATACTTCTCAGATAGTAATTAGGATAATATGTATTATGTTTGAAAGTGGTACTGCAAGATTTGATATGTCTTCAAGTAGTGTGGGTATAGAGGTCTTCTTGTTGTTTCTGTGTCATGGCGATCTCGGTTCAGGTGAGACTGTGGAAGGGCTCAGTGCTGGTTTTGTTTTACCTCAAGTAACAGAAGCCTAATGGTAAAAGAGTTTAGCAAGAGTTAGATGGATGGTGAGAGCTTTTCAAAATCTCACATACAGAACCCTAATGCAAGCAATATGGATGTGAGTGGGCTCTGAACCAGGACCTTAATTTCAAGCTGATAAATCTATGCTCATTATTCATGGTCCTCCCTACGCTACCCTACCACCTGGAAATCAAGCAAGTGCCTAAAAAAGGAATTTTTGGGTCTGAATGTGGGCTCTTATCTTCAAAACTATGTATTGACTTACATGAAATCTCATGTTTGAGTGGACTACTGCTCTTCATATTGCTGTAATAGGCTTCGTTTAGCTCTACGTGCTTTAAGTATACAATTAAAAAATATAATAGCTCCCATCCTGATTTTGATAACTGACAATTACAATTATGAGCATTGAGAGGGATAATACTTTGCATTAAAAGGAGCTATTTTTTATTGGTTTTGGGGAGTTACTTATTCATCTGCTTCGTCCTATAGCTATCACCACCTCCCCCATTCATGTGAAGGAGCTCCTTCCAGTCTCCTTCACAGAAAGAGTTTCCATTCTGAGGAGAAAGAAGGCAAGCAAAATAGAGCAGAGTACAAATAATGTCCTTTAATATTAGTGAAGGACTTTAAGTAGGTCTTGCGACTGTGGACTAATCAGGCTCTTGATGGGCCACATAGTTCCTATTGCCACATCTAGTAGAATAAGAAACTTGGATACTATTTTTGGCTTTGCCATTGAGTGGCTGGTGTAACCCTCGGCCAGACATTTAATTGCTTTGTGTTTTTGTTTTCCCTATTACGCATAGCCTGTCTTGTCTGTTTAGTTTGTAAGCATGCCTGGACAAGGATTGTCCCTTGTGGTGTTTGTATAATGCCATGCTAGCAGGGCTTCAGTCTTGGCTTGAATTTTGAGGCGCTACCTGGGTGTAAAATTATTATCATGTTAGTACTGTTAGCAGTTATCCCAGTTTATGTTTCACTGACTGTTTGCTTCGTTGACTCTTAGGAGTGCAGATGAAATCAGAGTGGGTCTCCATGTATTCCTGCAGCAGCACTGTGGAGCTATAGAAATAAAAATAATCATAACAAAGAATGTGTTGGAGCCTTCTGTGCAGTCCTGGCACCATTTGGGTTGTTGTAACAACTCTTTCTTTCTTTGGGCTGAATTGATTTCGGGATAGAGATTGTAATGCTTTGAATGGAAGCCACAGTCTCTGCAAGACAGCGAGTGAACTGTAGCAGGTTACATCACTTGGGTTAAACACCTCTTTTCACAACCACTACGCTTGCTGGCATAGTCAGCAGAGATGTCATGGGTTGTATGTGCTTAGAGACTGAATTACCCAGTGTCTTACCCAGCTCCCCTTCATTTTGATGGGAGCGTAAAGGGGCTAGATATCTGTAGCTGATCTAGCAGTTTGACAAGATTTTTTTAGATCAAAACCACTCCAGACAATTTTCTGAATACAAATAAAGTCAGGGGAATATTCCTGGAAAGGCTATCATTCTAATGTGCTTAATTGCATTCAAAATAACTTTTTTAGTACCCCTGTCAATTTTTCAAATGTTGCCGTATACGTGATTGCTTTCACAGGCCCTCTGAAATCAGCCCTGCTGGGAGTCACTTGTACACGCTGCTGCCATCCAGGGCAGCAGCAGAGCATGAGATGATCTTTTTGGGCTGTGACCAGGCGGCGTTGTTCTATGTCCTGAGCCATGGACAGGCAGATCTATTCATCCACACTATATATTAAGGAGTGTCTTGAGGGCTTTCAGAAAGGGGATGGAAATAAAATTAAAACAATAAAAGCAAAACCCCACAACCTTAGTTTGGGAAAAGCTAGAACTACTCAGTAATAAAAGATTGCAGTGGATGCCCCATGCCTGGAGGTGTTCAAGGCCAGGTTGGATGGGGCCCTGGACAACCTTGTGTAGGTCCAGGCCTGGAGGTTGGTGTCCCTGCCTGTGGCAGGGGGGTTGGAACTCTATGATCCTTGGGGTCCCTTCCAACCCAGACCTTTCTATGATTCTATGATTGCAGTGACTTTAGAGGTCAAAGCCATGTCTGTGACACACTTTTCAACAAGGTGAGTGGTGTAAACTATGCTGCCTGTAGAAGAAGCAATTTCACAATATTCCTGCAATAGGAATAGCACTGGAGGAAACACTGTAGCAGGTAAGAAAAATCACCTGGTTTTAGAAGATTTAATTCCCCTGAAGAAAAGCTAAGCCTTGTTCTTGAAGAGGCAAGTGAAATCCTGCTTGTAGCAAAAATTCTGTTCTCCTTTTGCATGCTTGCTGCTTTCTTAGGTTAATCAGCACTGCCGTTTTTACAAGGGTCTCTCAGGAGCTGTGCAAACACATAGAGCTATTTCATCCTTGCTGGAGAGCACAGCCAAGTAAGGGTGTTAGCCCTTAGGAACTAGCAGAGATGGGACTTGAACTCCTGTTTCTGACATCCAAGCCCACTACATGAATCCCAACATCACTACAGAGTCAACCTTAGTTGTCTCCTTGCAGACAAAAGTGATCTTTGGATCTTCCAAAACTGGCTTTTTGTAATAGTAAGAACCACGGTAAAGTGTTAGAAGTACAGTACTCTAAATGCTCAAGCTAAGTTACTGAAACAAGAGGAGAGAAAACAGCAGGTTCAAAGGATGTCTCCATGTCCAGCTACAACAGGTGCAATATTCTCTGTGCAGGACTTGTTCAGACTTGGACAAGTTTAGTGAGAATACATGTGCCTCTAATGTGTATACCTAGGTCCTAGTCTTTGTAATATTGTTGAGCAAAAGCTACTCTGTATGGCCTGTTCTGTGAGCTGTACCATATATTACGTGTCCTTTACATGCAATAGCTCCATGTTCTCCTGTCAGTACAAAACCCCTGATTGTCTTTACTGCAGTTGTGGGTGGTTTAAATGGGCCACCTCTGTAAAAAGGCTGGGGAAATAGCAGACACCAAACATTGTGAGGAGACGAGGAGGGTGAGTGATGTTGTACCATCAGCTGGAAAAGAAGGAGCAAGTATGATGCTTTGCAGTTTGCTCCTGCTAGAAACCATGTTATCTGAATGGGGAGAATGTACCACATCTGTGTACAGTAGATCAGGGGAGGGGTCTTCACAGTAGCACAAAATACTGACCAAACTCATGTCAGTACGATTTTGACTTTGAAAGCTGCAGAGGTTAATGTATCGTCTCATCGTTCTCCCTGGCTGGTGCAGCTCTGCACTGGCTCCCACTTAGGGCAGTGTCCTATAAGACACAAAGCTTTGTCTCCTGTATTCAGGAAAAAGTTCTATGTCTCTTCTTAGTGGAATGGGTTTAAATGTATGACTGATGAGACAGCAAAATCTTTTTTTCTCCATTTTGTTGATTTTTATATGAACCCTGGGAGAAGGACTTGATGAAAGCAAACACTGAAGCACCCGACTGGGAGTGGGCTGAGCACTGGAAGATGCTGCAAATAATTAGCGAGAACTCACTTTTCACTGCCTGTTCCTACTGGCCACAAGTACCACAGCATTGTCTAAATGACTGTCCATGAGCTGAGGGAAGCGTACTATCCTGTCTGCTAGGAGCACATTCATGCTTGCTCTATTGAATAATTTGTCTTTAATTACCATCATTTTATTTTTAAGTAAGTCTCATTTTTCCTTCAGTATTACCATCAAAGATTTCACCTCAGGTCTTAATTTCTCATTTGCTATTGATGTGTCATCCCACAAAATTAAATGAGGATTTGTGATTGCTGTATCTTCTTGAGCAGCTCAGATCCTACACATTAAATGAATTATCACGATTAGTTGGTAATATTTCAGAAAACAGTTACCATGCACTGTTGATAAGAACATTTGTAATCAGGAGAGTCATGGATTTTGTCTGAGTAACAGATTCTTCTGGGCACCTCTTGGGAATATGTAAAATCAGGAAGTCTTAAAAATGCTAATTCTTTTATACTGTTAGAAGTGGCAGCTTTTGCTACGTATGAGGCAATTCCTGTCACTGAAACCTGTGTTTCAGTTCAAGATTTTCCACAGTGACATAGAGAATTAAATCTCTTCGGGATTATATTGACTTAAATGCAATGAATTTAGGTAAAGAATATAGATTTTTACTTCTTCCATAAAGGTCTAAAACAGCTTGAAGTACCCCATGAAATCCAGCACTTAGTCATAACACTTTCCCATTAACTCACCAGCACGTAACTGATGAGGACCAGAGCCTATGATTACCTGGTTGCTTATGACGTTCTCTGTTTTAATTCTTCTTGGAGATGTGTACAAAATAGCTCTTTGGGATGGGATCATCTCTGTGTTCCGTGTTTGTACATCACATGGAATAATTGTTTCAGGACTGGACCTCTGAGGAGCTCCTACCATACAAATAAAGAGGGTGCAGGAAAGAAAAGATTGCTTTGTTGATGGATTCAGTGTGGCCTTCAATGCAAACACACACTAAATGAAACTTGGACAGAAATTAGCTTTTTAGGTCTTCGATCTTGCTGTTAATTTCCAAATGTGCCAGGACAAACTGCTTAGGGCTTGACCCTGCAAGGTGCTGACCACATTTAGGATTTGCAGAGGTTGCTCAATACCAAACATGGGTTCGTTTCACGTAATGAAACTGTTGCACTTTAGACATTAGCATCTTGGAGTTCTCTGAAATGGCAAACATCTTGGAAGAGACATTACTGTTGGCTTTTGCAACAGTCGGCTCTTTGGGGACATTCTCCTTGAATAATGTTAAAAGCAATTCCAGTTTCTGTAATTTAACTCATCTCTATCATCAGCACCAATAAACGAAACCTCTACAGATTCCAGGCTCACCAAGACCTTGCCAAGAGCTGGCATTATACTCTGAGCCAATTTAACTTAGAAACAATGAGAACTGAGCTCAACAAGTGTGTACGCTCTTGCAGGGGGCTTGTGTGCACGCCTAGCTGGCACCAGTGGTGAAGAGCTTTAGATCCTGCTGTTACATTTGCAATTATATCTATCACAACAGCTATCAACGTTGCACTGGCAGTTAAAATCATACAACATCAAAGAGGTCACCCAGGTCTGATCTATTAGCAGATATAGTGTGTCCAGGAATTATTTCATATCTTAGCTTGATTGTGAAAGTACTGTGAAGCTAATGGTTCTTGTATTCTTGCAGCCTCTGTATATATACCATGTTTTGCAACATTACTGTGTACCCTTAGAAGAGTCACCTTCCTGTTTCTTGCATGTCAGAAGATCTGGGTGTGAAGAGCATGTTATGGTCTTCCAAGAACCTCCGGCTTTGCTGCATTTCCATAGGAGTCATTTGCGCACTGTGGTGGTGGCAGCAGTAAAAGGCCAGGCACTCGATACAGCGGCGTGTAACTAAAACAACTGCAGTGGCATCGTGCATTGGCTGGTTCCAGCACTCAAGGACATGACCATCAAAAGAGCTTCATCACGGAAAGGGGTATTAGAGCAGGCAAATACCAGGCCCTCCGGCTCCTTCCTCCTCCAGTGCCTCCCAGGTTTACTCCTGCTGTGTTTGTGCTGGGAGAGACTGTTGCATGGTGTGACACAAAATAAGCCCCTTCTGTCCTTTTAGTCCCACATGCAAATTACGCAGTTTAACAGATAAGTAGCCTTGATATAGCTTGTTAATAGTGCAGTCTGTGGGCAATAAATCCCGTTAGCTTTTTCACTTTCAAACTAAACTTTCAGATACAGATTCTCAGAAACCTTTTGCTTTTTCCCTTTTTTTATGAAAATGGGTTTCTTCATTCCCCACTTTGGTACAGTTCCCACAGGAGAGTGATGAAACTTCCAGGCTTGCCTGAGACCTTGTCTCTGCAGTTTTCCAAGGGCCAGAAGCCTACTGGCGTGCTGAGCATGACAAATGTTGAGAAATACTTAGTCTCTCTGATCTGTTAGCTTTGGATAGTGGAAGATGATCTTTTATTACTTTTTTATTTTAACCCCTTTGTCCTTGCTTTTTCTAGCAACAGTTTTGTCTCTTTTCCCTATCATGACCTGTTCAGGACATTTATTTTCCTGGTTCTTCTCTCACTCTGATTTCCAGAGCAGTAAGCTAGGACAGACACTGCTTTGATTTGGGTGCTTTCAACTCCATCTTGCACTCTCACTAAACTGCTGTGTTCCTATGGCAGACTTCCTGTGCCTTTTTTTGTTCCCATTGCTATTCTAAAATGTGTTTCACTTTCACCACAACAATGGTGTGAGATGCCTTTATCTTCCTTTTTTTGATGGAGGATATACCAGAGACATACTTTGTAGAGAGACTGTGTTACTTGTTTACTCCCAGTGCTTTTCCATTGTTATAAACGGAAACCTGCTGGCTTTTGTACCAGCGTCCAATTTATGAAGCAGTAAATGTGCCACCTGCTTTCAGGCTTGATAGCGCATTCATCTTCTGTAGCAGAGTTGTCCACTGTCCACTTGGCCCAAGTGACACCATTCCCAGTCTGGCCTTGTCCTGGCTTGTGCTTGTGTTTGCACCCCCTGTCCCAACACATGCTTGGAGGGCTGTCCTCCCTCCTCTCTGTCCTACAAAGTCTTTAGGGACTCTGTCACTTCCATAGTGGCACACTGCTGTCCACTCTTCATAGCTTTGGCCCAGGCTGGCGGGCTACTGTCTGTCAAATTGTGGCAGCGTACCAGGAGTTAACTTGGGGTCCTTTTCTTCTTTCTCTCTGAGTGTCTTTTGCTAGACCCAGTCATCAGCTTATCTCTTGCCAGGTACTGAGACTCACTGTTCAGCTTTAGCTGAAGATGGCTCTTCTGCTTTCTTGTTCTTTTTGTTCAAACAGAGCTCTTTCGTGTTTCGTTTTGTGCAGCATGCAGTACTCAGATGTCTGTAATCCCACTGCCTACTTAACAGCAAATTACCAAGAACACGTTAGTGCTTCAGTATCGACTATTTCCCTGCACAGTTCTCTCGTCTGACTGTTTTTTCTCTTTGCTGACACCCACCACTTGCAGGTAGAAGACGAACATCACACAATTGTCTGAACGCAGGGCCTAAAGAGTTTAGGGGATAGTGGGAGCTGTTAGAGGGGTATGTGAATACCCTCAAGGTGTAAACTCATAGTAATTTTCTTATCTTCTGAAAGTTGCAGCTGCTATGAAGCTCTATTTTCCCAGGCAGAAGTCAGTCGATACAGTTTCTACTCTTAGTACCATGTGCTGTGTGCAGCGTTTAAAATGTCTTGTAAGAGAACTGTCTTACTGTGTCCAGTTCCTCTTGGCTGTGCATAACAAAAACTTCCCTTCATCCTAACCAGGCTTTACAGGCTGGGAAACCCTCAGACAGAGCCCTCTCTTCTACAGCTGCTGCAGAAGGAAAAGGAGGGCACCACTGTCTTTGTAACACCTATGTAACATGAATTCATCCTGCCCCAGAAAGGGGTAGCAATATGCAAGTGAGAGGGAGAGCAGAGATAGAGGCTTGTTCTGGGCTTTCAAGTTGATATTTGTCCTTTTTTGTATGTTTGCAGGATCACCTACATAATTGACTTGGCAAACGCATAAAGCTGTAGTCGAAGACTTTGTTTTATATTAAACAATGAGATATTGTGTTTCATTTCTCTTGTAAGATACTTTATACTTTTCCAGAGTGTCTTAGCCAGCTTTTGGCTCCAAGCAATTACATTTAATAACTGAGACTGGCAAAAAGGACATTGTCTTCTTCAATAGCTTAGGCAGGAGGTATGACAGATCACTTTGTTACTGTCAAAGAATGGGTTTTTTTCACTCCATTGGCAACATGTTTGATCCTGGATCTTGTTACTCTGCTGCTGTTCACTGGGACAGAAAGAGGGAAGAGTAGTTTTTCCTTTTAATGCTCTGGTGAAGTCACTCAGTTCCACCGAGATGCAAAAAAAAGTTTGGTCCCATTTGGAAATTAACTCTGTGAATTGACTGACACATTGCTGGAAGAATAAAATAGTAGAATACAGCGTTGCTTGTCTGTATCTGACAATGTGGATTTCTTGTGAAAAATTGTTTGAAATACTGGATAGGACCCAAATGTAAAATCTTGTGCTGGCTAAAAACTGAAGAGTTTTTAAAATTGGCATCTGATGTGTTACAAGTAGAGTTTTCAGCTGTAGGCTGAAAGGGCTAGAAATTCAGTCTCATTCAGAGAATAATTTGGTGAGATTGCAACCCCTCACCTTTCCGGTGAAATCATCCTCTTTGATTAGGGCTTGCTTATTTTTTTGGATCAGTTTTATGCGAAGGTAACACCCTTGATTTCATCCAGTGATTTACACCGAGGAAATGTCTTGATTCTCCTCTCTTTCCTGCTCCTGCGGGCAGGTTTTATGTGAGAAGCTTTTAGAAGGGCCCACACTGAGAGTCCCTGCAGCGTGTAATTCATGGGGATGGAGGGGTTTTGTCACTGGGTCCAGCTTTCCCCATGTACCTGTCACACAGAGGCATTTTGGTTCTGGGAGCAAAACGTGGATGGGATGATCCCTCTGCTCCTCCCCCCCAGCCCGCTCTGCACAGCCCTGCCACACCGGGTGCCTGCGGCTACGTGGGGCAGCACCAGCACCTGGCTCCAGACCTCTTGCTGCTGTTGCTGCGATGCTGCTTTCTCATGTAGGGCTTTATTTGTTTTCACTCCAGCTGAAATATTCCAAACAATGACTTTGGGAACATGGAGCTTGGGATGGTCATGAGTTTTTACTTGAATGTGAGAAGCCTGTTTATTTTTCAGGGTATGTCTCCTCTGTGGCCAGATGTGCCAGCAGCTGTGGGGACAGAGCAGAGACACACTGCCCTGTCCGTCAAGGTTGATGATGGGGTGTATGCAAGGCCACGCGCTGGCACACCCAGATACACCTCAGCGAACATATGCACTAGGACTCTACTGCCTTATGACTCTGTTAAACACTCAGACGGGGTTTTGTGCCTTGGGGACTTTTGTGCTGTCACAGCTAGAACGTGGTCAGTGTGTATGTTAGCTGAGGTATATCTGGCTGCATTCCTGTCCCTGGGAGAGCTACAGCCCCCCAGGCCATCAGAGCTCCCACCTGAAGATGTGGGCTCTAAGGCCAGCAAGGCGGGTGCCCATATGAGCAAGGCAGCACCCTGTACCTTCAGTTAGGCTGTTGATTACCAAAATT
>KL263731.1:36580-61729 GCA_000699545.1 Podiceps cristatus
TTAGATCCAATTCTGGAGTAATGCAATGCTGCGTTTTGGTAGCGATAGCCAGTTTAATGTTACTGTTCTGGAAGGATGGGTTTGTCCTGACAGCAGATGTCATCAGTTCTAGGAGCACCTGGACTCCAAAGGCAGGCTTGGTCTGCATCTCTCAAGTGGCTGAAAAAGTCTTGGGATTCAAACATATCCTGCAAAGGCAGCGCTTAAAGACTGGGATGTGAACTCTTCTGGTCCATTGCTATCAAATTTTCTAAAAAATCCAGAGCAGAAGTTGCTATATTTCTTTTCAGATTCTTTTCAGGCTGTATGCTTAGACTATGGAGTGTGTCACTTTTCTAAATGGTAAGTCTACAATCCCATGATTTTTGGCTGTCTAAGCTACCTCCCGTCCCGCTCTGTGCAACAGGATGGTCGGCTCTTTTTGGTGTGCTGATATGCACATATGGTGCATAGACAGTTGGTGAATTCTAAAGGAATGACCTTCAGGACTGACATTCTTCTGTATTTTCATGTTTTTGTCATGCTGTGGTGGGTTTGTTCATTCCTCTTTCATCTCCTCTGAGTGAAAAACTCTGCAGTCTTCCAGACAGCGTGTCTCTCTCTCTCTCTCTCTCTCTCTCTCTCTCTCTCTCTCTCTCTCTCTCTCTCTCTCTTCTCTCTCTCCTCTCTCTCTCTCACTTGCTCAGTCAAACCATCTGTTCCCAGATTACAGATTTCTCTGCATGAGTACCAGGTAACAGACGTGACTTCGCCCAATAACTACAGCAAAAAAGGCTTTCACACACTCTCCACAATCTGTGAACATATGATCAGTCTAGGATAACATGTCGTGCCAAGCACACACCAGAGAAATTTATATGCAGTAACAGAATGAACCCTGAAATCAGGTGCTTGGCAACCTCAAACCTGGCGTTTCCTCTGCATGTTTCAAAAAGGGGCTTCTGTGCCTGCAGGAAAGTCTGTGTTCCTGCCCTGGCACCTTTTTCTCAGGGGACAGACGCAGGAAATGCTTCTCTCAGGTTTTACTTAAAGGGAAGCTGGTAGCATCGCTTGCTCCATGTCAGCCCTTGAGGTTGGCAGGGGGATGAGGTCGTGTTCTCTGCTGGCAGCTCACTGATAAGAGTTTGCCAAGTGACGGGAGACACCAGAAAGGACATTTTTTTCCCCCATCTTTTGTCATATTCACTGGGTTCTGCCCATTTTGTGAGTAAGCTATAGAGAGAGATTGTTATCCTATACACAAGTGTATGTGTATAGATGTATCTATAAATAAATATCTAAGCTCTTTTATCCCCTTGCCCCTTGTCATGTCAGTCCTCAAGGGACCATAAGTAGACTGAATATTAAAGCGGGGGGGTTTTGACGGGAGGGAGTTGCTGCTCACTCTGATGACCACTGAGCACTTGCCTCAAGCCTGTACTGCTCTTTTTTACTGTAATGGTTGAAAACTTAGGAAGCTGCCCTGAAGCTGCGGCACCGTGCGTGGGTACCAAAGACAGATAAGGTACAAAGCAAGAGTTTGTTGTGCTATCCTGTGATCTATGGGCCAAGGTTAGTCTTTATCTCTGCTGCAGGGTACGTAGTGCAACATATTCCAACAAACCGGTAATATATTTATTTTTTGATAAGTGGATGTGTGTGGTAAATGTCTCGTTAGTCTTGTGTTTCCCAGTGACTTAAATAGAAATAAGAAGAAAAAGGTCTTACACAAATCAGTACCCAAGAGAAACTACTACAGAGGTTGGAAGGGAATTTACTATTAATTTTTTACTTTTAGATGTTTTTTGCAGTATTTTTTTACTATCCCTTGGATTTTTGATGAGAAAATGAATTGGTTATCTGCTACAAAGTACTACATGAAAAGATATGTTGAGCAACTCAAAACCTGAGTGCAAAGATTTTTCACAAAGGCAGGAGAACCTCAATATATTGCATGTGTGTGCACTGGTTACTACAGAAATGAAAGAAAATAATGTTCAAAGAGTCAAGATGTATTTATGTATTCATTTATTATTAATCTGCTTCATATGGCCCTGCCTGGGTTTTGGTTCCTGAGAGCCAACATCCATTATCACGGTTACAATATGAAAAACAAAAGTATTTTGAAAAGATTCAATCTTGGAAAAAGACTGCTTCCCCGTAAACACGGTGTAGATGCAGGACAACAAGGTGCTCTGTGTGTCTGATTGGCATGATCCAAGACAAAAGACAGTGGGTGTGTACACGTGGGCAGCTGCGAGTGCGTGAGCTATTGTTGTGTGCATAACTGCTTGTCTGGGAGTCCCGACTTCCCGCTGCGTGCTTCGTTCGGGGGCATGCCGGCTTCGGGAGCTGCATCCGCGTCTTCCGAATGTCTGCAAGCAAATATACTTTAGCAGGCAAGGGCCGTTTGCTGTGCTTTTTGGTGTCTTTTTTGTGGCATTGCTGGTGTAAAGGCTTTATTTTGTATTTCATAGTGCAGACAAATTTTATCACCACACCAGTTGTACATAAGTTAACAGCAAACTTACAGCTAAAATATGACCTTGGTCTGATATTTGAGAAACATTCGCCACACTGAAACAGTTCCTTTGGTGATTTTTGTCCTGTTTCCTGAGCAGTTGTTTTTTGTGATGATTTACAGCTCCTGCTGGATCCTAAAGAGGATTATATGTAGGTAGGAGAGCAGTAGGATAATTAAGTGGATAGGTTGACCTCACGTTTCCTCGTGCTGTTATACCACTTTAGCCAGTCAGTTCTGCTCAGGCTTCGCTGAGAAATCAGAGAAGGGTTTTCTCAGCGTCGGGACAGAGGCCCCGAGCGGTGCATGCGGGGCCGCGTGCTCAGTGTGTGCGGGCAGCGGCGGCGCGACCTTGCGGGGCTGGGCCTGGGACACGGGAGGCAGTGCCCTTTGTCTCCTCGGGGAACCGCACAGGAGGTGCTGCCTTCACCTCCCTCTCTCCAAAATGGGGATCGTTTTCCCAGGGTATTTCTAATTATTGTTTCTCAAGCCTAGGGGTAAAAATGCAAGATATATAGTGTGTTTCTGGTACCCAGGGCCAGAAAATTGTATATTCTGGCTTTCAGCAAAGGTAATTCACTTGGGCAATCACAGCAGCAGACGGTGGCTGAGAACACAGACATGCTCAAATATTTGAGTGTGAATCATAGTTATAGGTTAATATAAATGAGAAGATGTTGACTGTAAACAATTTATTCATTGCTATTTTTTCCTGAAAGATTAGCTCCCAATTTGGAACAAATCTCCCTTTATCAAAGGCCGCCTCCTCTCTCTGTTTTGGGAGAAAACAGGAAAAACAATCATTTAAGCTATGGAGTGGTAATACTTTTGTCAGAAGAATTGCTTTGTTCTGAAAATCAAAATGATCTGGGTGTGATTACCTCTGTGTAGAGATTTACGTTTTCAGCATGAGGCAGAAGGTGTTCAAATAAATGTTGACTCAGGCTTCTGCATTTTCTCTCTGACTTCCCACATCTTAATTCTTCACTTTTCACAACTACTTCTGAAACTTGGAACTAAATCTTCATTTTAATGTTCTTTTTTTTTGTTTCTTTCACTGCTTCATCCACATCTTTCTGCTTTAATGCTACAATAGTGTGGGGGAGGATTAGTTACACTGATTTAAAAAAAAAAAAAAAATAGAGCAAGAATGAATTAATCTAAAAGCCAGACACCTTCATTAAGCAAAGTAGGGAGAATAATATATATAATTAGCAAGACTTCTGCTTATTGTATGCTCCAATGTAATATATTAGCCATCTAATTATTTTAAAATATTATTAATTGCCTTGAAATTGCTAGCTACTGTTGTTAATAGCCAATTAGGGCTACTCTTAAAAGGGAGGTATTTGCTGATAATAATAAAATTTCAGACAATCAGGGTACTTAGCCACATTTGCTTTCATACCCCTTTTTGTTTATTCCTTTTCATAATCCATAACTCATTTTTCCCCCGATAAAACAGAAGGGCAAAGAGAGACTAACACATGTTCCATAAAAGGTATTTACATTGGAAAAAATAGAGCAAAAGACCTTTTTCTCCTTTTTGATAATATGAGTGTACGAATACTCAGTAAAATTTGCAGTGGAATGGAAGCCCATCTGTTTACCGCTCTGCGCAGCACTCTGTGCATTGTACCTGTGTTCCACAGCGAGGGAGCATGATTGATACCAGCACAGCCTCCAATTTATTCCTAGAAGTAATTTTTCCATTTAATATTCATGTTCTCAGAATAGTGAATTAAAGATGTCGCATTCCTGTTCACTAAGGTCCTGTTCTGCAAGATTTGTTCTCCTGTTTCTCTTAAACTTTTACATTCATTTTCTTCCAAGTTATTATAAATTAACATAGAGATCGTTGGGGGTGGCAGAGGGTGGGCTAGGAAAAGCTATTTTTTCTCTTTGGCATTTACTCACAATTGAGAAGGAGACATATAGAAACTGTGACTGAAAGCTCACACCTCACTTTAGCCACAAGGACTGTAGATCACTTTTTCTTCTTTCCTGTCATGGCTGCACGTTTACAGAACCTACAGAGCGGGGACAGTGGCAAATATTCCTTGAATAACAGAAATACAGGTTGTTCTGTCATTTTTGCCCTTGCTGGTGTGCTCGTCATGAGCAGCAGGATGTGGACATCTCTCTGAAACAAGGACATGATGGATGTAGGAAATCCAGCACCTCCCCAGTCCTCCACATGTCAGGGTGGGATCCCAGTTTAGCATCTCCTATCCGTAACTGATCTGGTTAAGATTTCTAGGGAGCCATAGGGAATTGCTGATGAGCTTCTAACCCTCTTTAGGCCCCTTTCAGCACCCTACCTTTCATTTTCGATGACAGTTACTCTCTCGCACAGTAAGCTGTAGCTCTCAGGGCTCCTATGGCCATGCCTACAGATTCCTAGGGAGCAACTCAGATTCAGCAGAAAACCAGGAGCAGCTGGTACTCCAGTGGCCCAGGCTTGTCTTGATTGAAATGAGCACAATCCATTAAATAAGCAGAGATGCTTCCAGTTACATTTCAGCTGGTTATGGTCCATTAACTGTTGTCTTACTATGTTGACTAAAACTAAATTTTGAATGAAAACTATTCATATAATTGCTGACTTTGGTGGGACATAAACCATGCTTTACAAATCTACTAAAGGTCTTTGAGGAAGTCAATAAGGGAGTAAATAAGGGCAAGGTAGTTGCTACACTTGTATTTCTGAAAGGCTGTTGATGAAGTCCTGTGCCAAAGCCTTTTAAGGAAAGCAAGAAAACTCACAGTGGAGCTCATTAATGGAGTGTGCAGAATTTGTGCTGGGCTCTGTCCTGGTAGATGTACCACAAACTGCTGGGACAAGCAGGTGAACAGAGAGGTGAGAACATTTTAGCATGATAGGAAGTTAGTTATTCAGGGTAGTAAACATGAAGACCACCTATAAAGAAACACAGAAGTACCTCAGAAGGCTGTGTGGGTCAATGAAATTTAGTCTGCATCAATCTGAACTGATGCATGTGGGAAAAAGCAATCCTAAACTCACACACAAAACGATGGGCTCTGAGCTGACCATTACGATTCAGGATCGCACTCTTGGGATTACAATAGTCAGCTCCATGAAAACATTGTCTCAGTGCCAAGTAGCAGTCAAAAAGTTAACCAAATATTGAGAAAAATACTAGAGAACAACTCTATGAATCGATGTTCACCCCCGTGTTGAACAGCATCTGTAGTTCCAGTTGTTTCATCTCTGATAGGGTGTAGTACAACTGGGAGAGGTTCACAGAGGTGCAAGAAGGATGGAGTGTCTCCCATAGCTGGAATGGGCTGTGTACACTGGGACCATTCAGTTTAGAAGAGGTGACAGACCTAGAAACTGATGAGCAGAATGGACAACATGGGTAAGAATTGGCTCTTTGCTGTCTCTTACAGTGCAAAACCTGAGGACCACCAAATGAAGCTAGTAGGAGCCAAGTCCAAAAGAAACCAAAGGAAGTTTGGTTTCTTCATGCAACAGGCAGTAGATATGTAACAGATATGTAAGAACATTGGGGGCTGCTGGAAGTTTACATGGGTTCAGGAAGAGACTGCACAACTCTATGGATGAGAAATTTGTTAAGAATTATTAAATTGCAGAAACTGCATCCACTCAGAAAATCCCTGCAGCTAAAAATAGTCCTTATGTTGGAGAACTTGCAGGGGCTGTCATACCTACAGGCCCTCTTCCTGCTTTTCCCTGCTCAGCTCCTTAAAAATCCTGCTGGAGCCAAACGCTGGGTTCAGTGGACATGTGGTGCGATCCACGATGGCTCTCTGTATTCTGACAACACGCAGGTCTGGTGCCTCGCTGGTGTTAGGGGAGATTTGGGCTGTGTACGAATGGCTGTGGGAGTGAGAAACTTTTCTTTCTTTCCCATTCTTGGATGCTACAATACGTATCTATTGATTAACCAACAGGTGATAACCCAGTCCTTAACTGACCAAACCTACCTTGCACACCTTTAAAGTATGGTCTAAAAATGAGACATCTCTGCAGTATTGGGGAAACGTGCAGCGAGCAACTACAGCAGCTGACTGACCTGTGAGACACAGAGTCTTACATACCCTGGAACAAATCAAAAAATCTTTTGTATTGCCCAGGAGGAAAAGCTATCAGAAATTGTGACAGTATTTCCTTCGTTGTGATTTTTTTTCTAAGAGGTCCTGGATAGGCAAAGGAAGAATAGAAATCTGGCTTATGCATGAGTGGTGTCACAAAGTAAGTTACAAAAGACTGTGGGAAGATCAGCTCTGATTGCTTACTGACGACTTCCTAATGTACAGCAATGTACTGCTGCAGCAGAACAAAAATTTACTTTACTAAGCTTGTACTTTAAAGCACAAATCTAAAGGAAGGTCAGTGTGTAAACTGTGCTGCGAGTCCAGGAAAAGTTCTGGCAGTGATGGGAGCAGCGTTGCTATTGTGGCTCAGAGAAAACAGCCCAGACATGACCCTTCTGTTTCTCCCACTGCAGCTGTTCGTTGGCAGCAGCAGCTCAGCTGCTTGGACACATGAGCTCCCTTGCCCTAGTGAGTGGCGAAGCAGTGGTTTATGATCAAAGTTCATCTCTTCACCCTTTTTGAGTCCTTCCCTACTCCAGAGAGAAAAATACAATAGATGCCTCCACTTGCTCCCCAGGTCCCGATGGTCTGGATGGTGGGGGATATGTTTACCCTGCCAAAGCTTCGGTCCCCAGGTCCTCGGGTTCTCCTATACTCATAATATTTTGGGCTGTAGTTTTAGTGACATCATTGTCTTAGTAGAAGAGGGTTATTTTATGAGACCTAATGTGTGATCTATAAATATTGCCTTTCCAGTAAATCCATTATATAATTTTCTAGCAGGACTTTTAATTATATGTGTAAATGTATGATAGCTATATCAATGTATATTAAATAATTTTATATGAACCTAGAAAGGTTTCACTATAGTATAACAATTTTGACAAAAACAAAAATAGGATGTAGACTTTTCACATCAGTAGATTCAAAATTCTAATGTTTTCATTTTTTTCTATTAATTATACTCTGTTACTTTAAAAACTCATTTTAGTATTGCCTAACATGGATGCTTTTAAAGTTTCTATGCTGAAGGAAATTTTGAAATTTGAGGCCCAATTCTGATTTAGAATGCAAGGAAATTTCAAACCATTGCAATTTTCCCTGGAAAAGAAATGCAGGAATTTCATAGCTGTATTTGAGCCATTATAGAGCAGATGGATTTATACTTTTTCTTGGTTTCTCTGTAAACTCCCATCTTTTTTCCTGTATGTGGCATTTATATAGATATACTTATGCATGTACGGTTGTCCATTTTTTTTGGAAGCAGCCTTCTTTTTATTCTATATTTGTAATTTTTTAGCTCTACCAAGACTGTAGCCAATGAAAACTACCGCATTTCACCTGAAGAAAGAGAAAATGCATTTTGAATGTAGTTCATGCAGGAATTGCTTTTTAATTAATCCCTTTAGCTGCAAAATTATTCACAGGGTGAGGAGTTAGACTGAGCAGAATGAAATATTTTCAGATCTTACTTTACTGCATATACAGATTTTTTTTCATCATGGTATGTTTTAAGTAGATGAAAAATAAGAATTTGTCTATTTTTACATTGGTATTTTAGAATCCAGAATGTTAATTGATTGGTATGAAATAACAAGGAAAATGCAGCTCGTTGCATGCTATTATGTTCTATTCCATCATTAAGTCACTTCAGAAGATTTGGGTTTGTCCAAGTAATACAGAATTCATGTTTGTTAAAATCTGTATTTTTAGTGGTTGAAAAATCTCAACTTCACAACTTTTAGTTCTGTTATAAATGTAAAGGTCTATGGATAGAAACAAGGAAAGGTTTATGGGAGGAGGTGCAGTCTTTTAGGTGGTGAGTTGAAAAATGGTTTAAAAAAAAAGGACACTTGAATCGTAAAAACCCACAATTGACAGAGTGAATTGTTTTGAATTTCTAAGCGTGATTCCTTACATCCTGAAGATGGAAATTAAAATAAGTCAAAAACTCACTGAGTAGAAGAAAAAGAGTCCTCTAAAATAATTAAATATACAAAAGAAAAGCGGTCTGACTCATGACACCCCAGTTGGAAACGCTGTGTCCTGAGGGACATAAAATAATTTATTAGAGAGGGTGTTCTTTAAGGAGAGACAGAGGGAACTTCCATTAGGTTTTAACTGTCATTGACATGTGAGGAAAATTACAGACTACTGAGATGTCTCATTAAAAAGAATTCTACCACTTGAACCATTATGATTTCTTGGCTAGCATAGGGTTGTTTAGCTTTTAAGACCAGAAGAGATGACTATAATCATCTGCTCTGACCCTATGAATAAAATGGGCCGTAGCAATTCACAAAATTATTCAAGCCACAAGCTGGAGTGTAGCTTTTGGAAAAGTGCCTAGTCCTGAAAAGTAAAGAATGTCTCAAAACACCAACAAAATAAAAAGTCTGGACAATATCTGACACTTATATTTGAAGTGTCAAGGAGAGGCTAAAAGATCTTTAAAAAGCCCAATCTGTTGTTGTTCGCTTTTTCAAATGGTGACTTCAGCTGGCTGTAGCTGATGCAAGTAAAGTGCATAAAAGAGAAGTGCAGGGAACATGCTAACCACTTTCCCAGGGATTCCACCCCCCACCCCCACCCCCCATAGTATTACCTGAAGTAGTTGCCTTGATCCTGACTTTACCCCTTCTCCGAAAAGTGCTCATTTCCTTTGCTTAAGTCAAGGGACCCACGGGCGAATTAACCTCTGCATCCCAAGCTTGAAATAAGCTGTAGTGAAAGTTGAGACTCCTGCACACTTCACTACTTCAATTCAGAAGTCAAGAACGGATTTATCTAACTTAATAAGCATGTTGTTAAGGAAAGCTAAATAGCATCGAGCTCTTATGAAACTCTTAAACAAAGCTTTACAAACTTTCTCCATGGAGATACAGCAGAGGCTGGCACTATATTCTTATGGGAGTTTATTTATGAAATGGCTAAAGGGGTAAAGCTGTAAAAAGAAATAACAAACTCCTTCCACTCATGCCCAAATTCCCATGTGAAAAGATGCACCGATAATTACAGTTCTTTCTTTCTTCTGAAGGTATTCATCTTGTCTGGTTTATTATTTCTTCCCCTATAAAGTTTAATTTGGGTATTAGTCTGCTTCATGAAAATGAGCCTGTAGCTGTTATTATACCACCTCACAGAACAAATATCTATGCATATAAAGAGTAATCATGAATTTCTTTGCTGTGTACTTTTGAGTAACAAGTAAGGAGTTTTCTAGTTTGGTCCTGCCTTCCAGGCTTCTAAATTTCAGTACGGCATTTAGGTTTCCTTTCTCTCTCTTTCCCTTCCCTAGTACCCACTTTACTAACTGAGTCTGCAACCCATGCTAGGAAACAAGGATATCAGTCTGCTAGCAAAGTACTTTGAGAGAGACAAATTTCAAAATAAGAAAACCCGCATTCCCCAAACTACCTGTTCAATAATGCCAGTGATGTATTACAGATTTAGGACTGTGGAAACTAGAAAACAGTTCAGTTCAGTTCCCATTCAGCTCCAGTCCACAAACATGCAGGTTAATTCAAGTCCTCAAGTGTATATGGCTTATTCTCTTTGCCTTTTACACATAGGAAAACCCAGTTTGTATTGTACCTATTCCTTAACACTTAAATGAATAACATTTCTGACCATTGTCTCTGGTAAGAAGCACTGAGACGATTTGGATGTCCTCCCAGTAGATAGAATACCTTTTCAGGAATCTGCCTGCCTATAATTAAAAAAAACATTGCTAGTGCCCAGCTGGAGATAACAAGTATAGTACGCCACATTACTTTGTGCTGAACTGAGGCTATGTGACATGGCCACGGGGCACAGGAAAACCTCAGCCACAATGGAGTCACCTGGCTCCCTTCTGTTACCTTTTAATGCTAGTTGTTAGTTAGAGCAACTGCACTGTCCTGAGATGAGTTGCTCTTGATTTACATTAAAATGAGGGGGGACTCTTACTTTAAGGAGCACCAGTTCTTTTTAGAAGCTATCATTAATGTGCCTAATGTTCTCAGTTAATGGAATCCAGATTTTTATACTGTGCCTGCAGTTGGTCATATTCTTTCTTTTTAAAATGTACAGACCCCCTTGGTCCAAAGTGAGAGTATCTTAAAACCAGTCATCATCCCAATGCATCCCTGGAAAGGATGTGAAGTGGAGCTCCAGAACTGGAGAAAGAACACTATTTGCTGGGGTTTCCACAGATCTGATCTCCTACCCAAAAGTGTTTCTAGTGTTTGTGGTTTCCCTGCAGGAACTCACTGACGAGCACGTTTGGTTTGCAAAGTATAGGTGGTATATGTGTCCGTGTCATCACTTTGTTTTCTATGTGTGGCAGTGACGTGGTACGGGTGGCTAGACTGTGACTCTCACAAACACGCATCACCTCTCCACCCTCCCCCAAAACCTGAGATATGTCTGTTTCTTGCTTATTTGTGATATACAAAGGTGAACAGTACAGTGTTGCAAGATGATTATGCAGCTTCTTTTGTTCTAACTTAGTAATTCGAGTCCTCTGAAGGGCTCTGTGAATTACATGAGAACTGATCTTTTTTAGAATATGAGAGCTATCAGGCAAGGTAACTCTGATTTCTGGTCTGCACAGTGTGCTGAGTTTGATTTTCATTTGCACTGAGGTAAAAGTCCCTTCAGTAAATCAGTCTTGCCTAGACGAGAATACGTGTCTGCTTTTGAGCTTTTGTCGCACAACTCATTTTGCTGAACCTTTATAGGAAAAGAAATGCTTTCTGTAGGAATTTAGCACTTGCTATCCTTCAATTAAGAACTGACAGATTTCTCACCTACACATTTCTTAGTCATGCCAAAAGTCTTGTATTGCTTTGCATTTCCAAAGAAGTAAAAAGAGGGAAATAAAATGAAAGTTGTACGTGTTACACATCTGTAAACATCCACACGCACAAATACGTAAGCCCTTCAGTCCACCCAAAAGTAAGGAGAACCTTCCTGCAGAACTGCAGCAGCGTTGTGGGCTGTCTGTATGGTGCGCTGTGGAAATGTTGTCCCAGGCGTGACCTGTTCCACCAACTGCTGTCGTTGTTATGAATAATCACAGTCAAGTCAGTGGAGAGCTATGGGTAGGGAGTGGTCATTTTCGTGAGTTGGGCTTGAGGAATTAAGTGCTGCGCTTTTACAGCAGAGTTGTAGACTTGGTTGGGAAGAAATGTTACAACTTGCTGCGCGCATTGTCCATCCAAATGTCACTGCATAGCTGAAGCTGAATGTTTAAGTTGGTTGTAGGTATTGTCACTTCAGCCTGTGGCAACTGTTGCTATAGTGAGAGGCTGAAAGGCCTGTTACGGGATGGAAAGATAAACCTCTGCACGGGCTGCATCCAAAGAGAGGATGTACCACCTGCTTCCAAAGGCATGCCCTCTTCTCCTGGTGCTTAAGATTGGTTAAGTCTATGACCAAAGCGTGCTATTTGTTACCTAAAATGATATTCTGCATGGCTTTCAATCCTGTTACCAGGCTTAAAATGAAAAATGATCATCTCGGCATCTAGTGCATTATTACAATGTTTTTATCGGTGAACAAAGCACATGGGTTTCAAGTTAGCATCAAAGACGTGTGATTTTGAGATACCAAACACTTTTCTCATGGTCCTGCTGATGCAATGGATCACATTTAACTCGTGGGAAGATTAATATGGATATCACGTGACATCATCTGACTCTTTGACCACTACTAAAGTACAGTACTTTGTAGCGTTATCCTGCACCCATTTGTCAACCGTACCTAATTGATTAGGCTACTGTAACATTTTTATTCTGCACATGAAGTTCCTTCCTCAGCAATCTCTCCCTCCCAAAATGTACATTCATTATTAATTACAAAATCAATGGGAGAGACAGTCAGGACATATACAATTGATAGCTTCCCTCTTCAGATTAGCATAACCTACCAATTCATTATATGGAGTGAATAATACAGTCGTGGCCACTGTGAAAAGGGGCAGGTCACTCACTGTAAATTCCTTAACAAAATGGGGTGTCATGTGTCCTTTCATTCACATTTACTCTGTGTTTGGAGGGATCCATCTTCCTTTCTGAGCCCAAATTTGTCTCCTATCTCTTAGCAAAGCAACAATCATAAATTTAGATAACTAAATGCTTAAATGTTGAAAGACTCAGAGATTCCTCCTGAAAGTGATTAAACTGAGAGCTGCATAGTGCTGAGAGTGCAACTATGAGTAAGATATAAAAAAAGATGAAAGGATCAAAAAAACGTGGCTCCTTTAAACCCAATGATGTTTCTGGCATGAGAAAGGTGATAGGAATTTAGGCCACAGTGTGCATACTTTCTTCTGTTTTAGCATATTAAAACACTGAAATCTCCTAGATATTTCTTTTGCTCCATACTATATTAGGATTAGAGTCTTTCCTTTCTCTTTTCTTAAAGAAATAAACTCTCAATCACATTTTCCAAAACAACTTCTGTGTTCTTTCAGTAGCTGCCCTCTGATAACTTTATAAGCCAGGTCAATTATGAAAATAGTATTTCCTGCAGGAGTCAGGCATGCAGCTGTCATTCAGTATTCCCTTCCTAGATGGATAGGAGAATACTGTGCCCCCCCCTCCCACCCCCACCCCCCTTTTTTTTAAAAAAAAAAAAAAAAAAAATGACAGTCAAGGATCAGATTCTGATATTGTTGTCCATGTTGTACCTTACTCCAGGAGTTTCACTGAAATTAATGGGACACCTTGGGGATTAATGAGGTGGACAATAGGAGTAATGTTTAGATTCTTCCCGTCAGTGCCAAGAACCTGGAATCTTTGTGCTGAATAAAACTTTTCAGAAATTACACATAGATATAACAGGAATCTTCATCTTGCATTGTAAGATACAGATGACTTAGCCATTTCAATAAAGGGAATGCATGCTTACAATTCCCACCAACATTAATGGAGATTTTATTGGAGTTTTAGAGAGAGTAAAAACTTATTCCCAATTAATTAACTGCAGGAGAGCCATTCACCTCAGGAGGATTTGGACCAGGTTTCAAGTGATTCTTAATGTATTTAATGGACTTTGTTCTAGGGATTATAAAAACATACCCAGTAACATTTAAATTGGGGTTATAGAACTAAAGGTATGAACTGTGCTGAAGGTACCGTAGCATTATTAGAAATTGTCATCTATAATAAATTAGGGAGAATACCCGAAGCAGGGCTAATACTAATATTTACAACAAAATTCAAGCCAGGCTCAGAAAAAGAGTGATGATAGTTGTCTTCCTTGTTCGTAAATTGTTGTACATTTATCTATGCGTTAGATGTCAACAGAATATACAGATAGTTACAAACATACCTTAAACCAAAGATGTCTTTATCTGGTTTAGTATGAAGAGAAATTTATCATCTGATTTTATTAGCACTCCAGCATTGCCCCTTGAGCTAATTTTGCAATACTCCCAGCGTGATTACCATTCATGTTTTTTATTTAGACCTCAGTGAAGAAAATTACTGCAATCTCTTGTTCTTCATGTGCACATTCTGAGTCAGATGTTCCTCTCTGGAAAACTTTCCAAAAGGATTCATTGGTGAAGATCCAATTGCAAAATCAAAGTCAGTCTACTGAAACGGGTGGCGTCTTTCAGCACAGAAAATAAGTGCAAAGTGCATGTCAGTATTATAATCCATACTGCTAGTGGTACTTCCCTGTCAAATATATTTTTCTTTTATTTGCTTCAGTATTATTTCTCATGTTCCAAATCGCGGAGTTTTCCCATGTTTGTCAGCTCCTTGATCATCTGGCAGGATTTCCTGGTTGTTATTTTCCAGTAGTCATAATTTCATGATATTACTACAATCCTTGCCAGAACCCCTTTGTCTCACTTTAAATAATTCTTACACAGTCTTATAGTGTTCTCTTCAAACCTTAGTAGCCATCTATCATATCTTTTCTGTCCTAGCCAAACTATATATACAACTCTTTCATTGCTATGACACACGGGAAAAGGAAAGACAGATGAACCAAATCTGATTATTTCTGCATGAATAAAATTTTCTTGGCTAAACAGAGGCCCTTTTCACGTGAAAAAACCCCTTGCAGATTATTGGCCCATGTAACTACATTTATGAAGTTTCTTAATTATTGATTTACTTGTCTGTGATGCAGTGTTGTTACATTTTATCATGTAAATATGTACTTAGGAGCCTCTATAAAATGCAGATTATTGACCCAGTCCTGCAAATATTTACTCAAAGTTTTAAAACTCAAATGATTCGACCTGATTGTATAACTATTCATTCTCAAGAAAATGCCACTGTGGTATACCTGTATTTGGAATTAAAAAAACCAACCAAAAAAAGAAAAACCAAAGAGAAAAAAAAAAAAAGCCGTTAACAGTACTTTTGGAGTAATTCAAACACTACACATTGTGCATTCCTCTTACAGCCTAATGGCTTGCAAAAAAATGTTTTTAAAATATAAATCTTTTTTTGAATTATAGGAAGAAAAAAAAAAGAAATATGTTTCAGTTCCATAACTTGTTTGCCAAGTGTCAGCCCAGAGCAAAATTTTTATGGTTGAGTTACAAACCTCTGAAAATAAGGGTTTATAACGGAAACACTGACACCGCTTTAACTATCGCGGCCCTAGCAGTGCAGTGTAGTATACACTAGAAATAGAAAACAAGATTAGAGATGACATTTAGGACATGAGGCCTTCTCCAGGCTGTGGGAAAAATAACTGTGTTCTATTTTTTTCCACAGCCTGAAAAAGGCCTCGTGGTCCAAGTGTCACCTCTAATCCTATTTCCAATTTGTACCATGTACTTAATTAACCCATTTTTTAATTATTATTGACAGCAATTTGTTGCAGTTTTAAGTACCAATCCACATCTAAATTGTGGCTTCCCTAGCTAGTGTATGTCAAGGTGGTGGGGAAAGTACCAAGGAGAGACAGTACTTTGTAGTATTTGCCTATCAAAGAATCACAGTCCCGCAGCTGGCTGGATGCCTCACACCTCTGCCATGCCAGGGAACTGTGGGACTGCGCATATGTGCAAGCTACTCTTTTCTAAAAGCAAAGTAGAAATTGACAATTAAATACACTTGCCCTGGAACCTCTGGGAGCAGTCCCCAGGACAGTCAGATTGCACTCGGGTGCAGTGACTTCTACCACCACTTCTGGAGCAGGCCACATCTTCTACCGCGATTTAGCCTTGAGCCAGGGTCCTGAGTACTGTAAAGTGAGAATGTCACTGAGCACTGAGAAATAACTTAGTAATATGTGACTCTGGGCTGTGTTGCCTTCGCCACAAAGCCCTAGTGTTAGCATTGTCAGGAAGATGTCTCCACCACTGTGGCCCTCCATCAAAGAAGGGGCTTAGTATTGTCTCAGAAAGGTAGCTAAACTCAAGAGGTAAGTTTTAGATTTCTCCATGTTGAACTCTAATTTCCTTCCTCAGCCATTTTCCAACTCATAGCTACCTCACTTTCATCTTCACTGCACTACACGATAATTCCCTGTATACTTATATGGCCTTTTAATGCCTGCTGTGGTGCTACAGCATTGCTTTGCTGTGATCTTGCAAGCTCTGCTCTCCGCGTGGGGTAAAAATGAGCAATAAGCAAAGAAACTACCACTGCAGAACAAACACATTTGTAATTACTACTTGCACCCACCAGACTAATATCAGTAGGAGATCTATGTCCATAGGAAGCTTAGACAGACAGAATACTTCTATCCTATCTATATTGCTAGGATGGTCAAGGTAGAAAGCTGTGCTACATTTGAATGGCATTTTCAGTACTCATCTGCAATTTTTATTGCTGCACTCACAGTAGGCGAAGATACTGGAAGCTACTGTCCATTCTCCAAGCAATGTATCCTGCAAAGTCAGTAATAGCGGCAAATTTATTGCTGAAGCAATTGCCTAGTGAAGATACTTTGTTCCAGCACTGTGAAAGCTGATATACTTATTAATGTAGGGATGAACATGACCTCTTCTGTTCCATATATGTAAGCAGGTGTACAATACTCTATTTTTTTGTTTGTATGCACAGTGTCTTCTTCACAGGTAGAATCACAGAATCACAGAATGGTTTGGGTTGGAAGGGAGCTTGAAGATCACCAAGTTCCAACCCCCCTGCTGTGGGCAAGAGTCCCCCCCCCCTGCCATGGATGGGCAGGGACACCTTCCACTAGACCAGGTTGCTCAGGGCCCCGTCCAACCTGGCCTTGAACACTGCCAGGGATGGGGCACCCACAGCTTCTCTGGGCAACTTGTGCCAGTGCTTCATCACCCTCATTGGGAAGAATTTCTCCTTATATGTAATCTAAATGTGCCCTCCTTTGGTTTAAAACCATTCCCCCTCATCCTTTCACTACATGCCCTTGTAAAAAGCCCCTCCCCATCCTTCCTGTAGGCCCTTTCCGGTACTAGAAGGCTGTGAGAAGGTCACCTCAGAGCTTTCTCTTCTTCAGGCTGAACAGCCCCAACTCTCTCAGCCTGTCCTCACAGAAGAGTTATTCCAGCCCCCTGATCATTTTTGTGGCCTCCTCTGGACTCACTCCAACACATTCATGTCCTTTTTGTGCTGAGGCCCCCGAGCGGGACACAGCACTCCAGGTGGGGTCTCACCAGAGCGGAGCAGAGGGGCAGAATCCCCTCCCTTGACCTGCTGCCCACGCTGCTTCTGATGAAGCCCAGGTTATGGTTGGCTTTCTGGGCTGCCAGCGCACATTGCCGGCTGAAGTTAAGTTTCTCATCCACCACTGCCCCCAAGTCCTTCTCCTCAGGGCTGCTCTCAAGTCTGCAGCCAGCAATTTCCAGCTGCTAAATGTTCACGGAAACATGATTTGAATTGCTCTCCACACTGTGGGAGAGTAGCCGGGAAAACAATTCACATTTAATATAATCAATGGAATCAGTTCCTGTAGGAAAGACATAGGAAAACTTGTTTACCTGTGTACATCTTTTGGATTTTAATTGTCAGGAAAAGAGGTGAATAATAATTATTCTCTCTTGCACATATACATCTTAAATTCTAGGCTGGCTCCCAAAGAAAGTCTGGAATGTGAATGATTTGGTAAAGCTGAGCTTTCACGTTCATTCTTCAACAAGATTTTGACATCTTTATTGGCACAATACCTTATTTGACTTGGTAGTGTTTATAGATACAGAAATATGTGATATATCTTTCTTTAATTCTTAGGAAATACAACCATTCTTTTAAAAATGTTCTTTCCAGTGGTTGCATCTCTCAGTGAATGGTACTTTTTGTACAAGCCAAATGCATGACAAGAAGAAGCATGATCTTGTGAAATACCAGTAGTTAGTGAAGCTGCTGTAGCAGGCTGGTAACCACAATACTTGTTCATAGGCAACTGCTGGGAGACAGAACGTTCTTCCAAAAACGTATATATTCTTGGTCATACAGGGACGTGAGTGTGGGACACGAAGAACAGGTGAAACAAAAAGTCTATGCTGGGAAAGCAGAAGCCTCCACATCAGGAGGCTAAGACTGCACGTGGAGTGCTAAATTATTCCAGGAGACGTGCTGAACCTACCTACCATTCACGTCAGAACGCTGCGCTACACCAGCCACCGCATCTCAGTTGTGACTGTCTCCAGTCACATCCCTGGCCTGCAGAGCCAGAACAGGAGTTTCTGAGAAAAGGTTCTCTACGTGCAGAAGCTGCAAGGTGTTGACTTGAAAGAGCTCTGTTGAAAGAGCGCAATGGAGTGAGTGGGCATTGATGGTAATTCCACCTGATCCAGCCCAATGTGATCCAATATAACTCTGGTTTAAATGATTATATGAGTTTCTGTGCAAAAACCGATTTAACTAAACACATGTCTTCTGTGACCCTAGCACACCTCTGTGTGCAGGTAATTCTACCCCACCCGACCTGAATGAATAACTGTGGCCTCCCATGGCAGATGGGAGGAATGTATTCACAAAGCGAAGCTCATCACTGGCAGGCATGGCAGCTTTCAAGATCCCACCAGCCATTCAAGCCTTCTTCCAGAAAAAAATCTTGTATTCTCTCTCTAGGCACAGGTAAATGACCTTGGAAGTGCTGTGGCAGTAGGTCATATTAAGTCAGCACTAGGTCTTTTTCTTTGTTTGTTCTTGAAACATTTTTTGTGATGATTCTGAGCATATACTGCTGTTCCCCTACGCTGTCAGAGACAGCAGATTAACTGTGCGCTGATAATGTGCAAGGGAAAAAAGGACATGACAAAATTTGCCTAGGTTCAGCACTAGCTCTGATTTTCCAACACACATAAATCCAAAATTCATTGATGGGAAATCAAGCAAAGCAAACCAGCCTACTGGCAAAATTTGCTGAAGCATAGGTAAACTAAAGCTGTGAGCTTCACACGGCTCTAGGTCCAGCTTATCCAATTCTAGCAAAACTTCATGGCTTCGTGCTGCATTTCTTCCTCTGAAAGTCGATGTCACTATTTCCTGGTGGATTATTTCCTTCTTGTGTAGCCCAGAGATGTGACAGTGAGAGCTCAGTCTCAGCGTGCATATGCAGCATTTGAGTTATCTCATTCCAACAGCAGGCCCTGCGCTGCATCAGGTCGTTCATAGGAGGCAATAGGAAGAACGTTACAATGCTAAATTGTGAAGATTTACAGCAACAGTTTTCTGTGATAAGCTTATGTTTATGCTAATCAGAAGCTACTTGAAATATCATGCTGGTGTTAGAGCACCACTATACATAACCCAGAAACTGTTCACCATATTTCTTCCTGCATTCATCTTACAACCTGGTAGGCACATTGGCTGGAGGTGACTGAACAGATTTGTGTTGGGTGATGAAGACTTTTTCCTCTAGACTCACCTTGGTTGCTTCCCCTCCTTGATGAATCTTTCCCTTTGAGTCACCTTGGGAAACAGCACTACTGGAAAGCAGCAGAAGGATTCATGTCAGCATGGTGCTGCTGGGGATTCGCAGTACATCTACACAGGTAACTGTGTCCTTCCGTTGTTTCCTTGCAGTCCCTTTGGATCAGGCTTTAAAGCTGACTATCACCTGACTAACTTCTAAGTGCCCCGACTCAGGCCCCAGAGTGGTTGGAGTTGGCTCCTTGGTACTTGACCCTTCTCTTTCATTTTCTGTGCCCTAGACATTCTTCACTCTACTCTGGAACAGATATTGGAATCACAGTTTCCCAGATGCCAGGGAGTGCCTTAGCCACTACCAAACAGGTTGGCAATGCTTCTTTATTTGGTTCAGTGACTCTTTTGCTATTCAGACCAGGCTGAAATGCCCTAGCAGGAAGAGAGCTCATTTCTCAGTCCAGGGCAGCTGGTTACCAGGTGCTTGGGGCACTCGGCTGATAAGGAAGTTCTTGCTCTGACTGAGAAGAGTAGAATCATGAAATCATTTAGGTTGGAAAAGACCTTTAAGGTCATCAAGTCCATCTGTTAACCCAGCACTGCCAAGTTCACCACTAAACCATGTCCCTAAGCACTACATCTACACGTCTTTTAAATGCCTCCAGGGGTGGTGACTCCACCACTGCCCTGGGCAGCCTGTTGACAACCCTTTCAGGGAAGAAATGTTTCCTAATAACCAATCTAAAAACCTCCCCTGGCACAACGTGAGGCCATTACCTCTTGTCCTGTTGCCTGTCACTTGGGAGAAGTGACCATCACCCACCTCACTACAGCCTCCTTTCAGGCAGTTGTAGACAGTGGTAAAGTCTCCCCTCAGCCTCCTTTTCTCCAGGCTGAACACCCCCAGCTCCCTCAGCTGCTCCTCACAGCACTTGCTCTCCAGACCCTTCACCAGCTCCTTTGCCCGTCTCTGGACCCGCTCCAGCACCTCAGTGTCTCTCTTGTAGTGAAGGGCCCAAAACTGAACCCAGCACTCGACGCGTGGCCTCACCAGTGCCCAGTACAGGGGGACAATCCCTTCCCTGCTCCTGCTGGCCACGCTAGTTCTGACACAAGCCAGGATGCTGTTGGCCTTCTTGGCCACCTGGGCCCACTGCTGGCTCATGTTCAGCCAGCTGTCAACAAACACCCCCAGGTCCTTTCCTGATGGGCAGCGTCCCAGCCGCTCCTCCCCAAGCCTGCAGCGTTGCCTGGGGTTGTTGTGACCCAAGTGCAGGACTTGGCCCTTGACCTTGTTGAAATTCATACAGTTGGCCTCAGCCCATCCATCCAGCCTGTCCAGGTCCCTCTGCAGAGCCTTCCTACCAGATCAACCAGATCCTCAAGCAGATCAACACTCCCACCCAACATCATGTCGTCTGCAAACTTCTTGAGGGTGTGCTCGATCCCTTCATCCAGGTCATTGAAAAGATATTAAACAGTCCTGGCCCCAGTACTGAGCCCGGGGGAACACCACTTGTGACCGGCTGCCAACTGGATTTAACTCCATTCACCAAATCTGCCGATTATTCTGAAATTCTCTCGCATCTCATCAGACGTGTGACTCCATGAGAAGGTTCACATGTGAGAAGCTCCTGGGGAAAGAAATACCATGGTGCCTAAGCCCTGCTCTGTTCATTGGCATCTCATTTCTTAGCTATTCCCTTTTCTTTTCTAGAAATCTAATTTTCTGCACAGGTTCTTGGGGAAACCTGTCTTTAGCAAAGACATATAGCAAGCCAGATTCTATGATGCTGACCCTAGATATGTTTTTGCAAATATTGCTGATAAGCTTTCTTATCTTCCCTCTTTGCTGCTCATTGCAAAAGGAGGCGTTTTCTCTTTGGTTTTAAGAAAAAGCCTCTCTGATTTTCAAGTTGAACTATGAAAAAATAGGACCAAAATAAAGCTTGACACATTGTGTCTGACAAAAATCCTTAACTACATTATGATTTTGCAATACTTTGATCAGACACAGGTTATAAATTCTTACAGTGAAGCTGCTATTACATGGACAGAGTATTGCCTATAAAAGACACTGTGACTTGCAGCTACTGGGAAATGCCAAATTCTGCAGTCTGGTCTTAGTCGCCCTTTGAACATTTGTTAGGGAAAATATGTAAAATTTATTAATTTATTAAGTATAATAATAGTAGTAATATACTGTAGTGAGGATTATTTTGTATAAGTTTAAAATATTTGCAGAAGGCTCAACATTTGGTTGTCTTAATAAGGCTATATTTTCACAGTAACAATTAGCAGTTTTGTGGTGTCTGCTGTAGGAACTGCTACAGCTGTAAGGGTCGTCTTGCCGTGTTTTTCAATGCGTGTAGAGCTATCACCTTGGCTGGGGTCAATCTCAGGGTGTTGGCTTGAAAAGCTGAGAGCTCAGCTGTGACAAGTGGACAAGCAGTAAAAGAGCCTCCATGCTAATGTGTCTGCAGGAATTTGCACACGGGAAACAGGGCACTGGTGAGAGCAGCAGAATAAATCAGTGTGAAAGCAACTGCAGCCAAATGTCACGCCCAAGCAGTCGGTGACTTGGCCTGCAGTTTGGCAATAGGTTGGGTTACCTGTCAACATGGCATTTTCCTTCTGTTGCTAAAAAATAATGTTATCTGAGGATAAAACCTAAGAAGCTCAGATGGTTCCTATACAGACCTGTTCCTCTAAACCTTTATTGTGGTAAATTATTCCATTGATGTAAACAGGACCACTCCTATGAAAAAGATCTCAGTTATATTCTCCAATTCTTTTATTACTGAAGTGATCTATTAAGTAGAGTTTTGTTGCTCTCTGTGTGTATATCTGTGCAGCTTTAACAAAACAACATTATTTGGGGGGCAAACTCTGTCATAGCCTAACAGGCACTGGGATCAAAGTCATTGTTTAAGACTGTAAGCTCTCACTGGGAAACATTATCTCTGCACTTTATAAATAGATATATAGACTCTGATTTGACTTTGGTATTTTCTTTGCTTGGAAACCACCAGCCTGGAGTCCTACCCCTGTCTAAGATCTAATGCTCTAAATCCCAAAGAAAACAGATTAGAATCAAGGCCTCACACCCACTCCCCCTTTTGTTTTACCTATTCTAAGTTAGTTTATGTATTATGATGCAAATCAGTATTGATTGATTGAGTGTAAATCAGTTTTACAGCTGCTATTTCTGTTGTCAGGCAAGCCTCGGCTCTTTGTGAAACTTTCGTGAGCAGAGGGCTGCAGGGTTTGTGTCGTTTCCCTTACCCGACGCACTGTCTTAGGCAACAGACCTGCTGGCTTCAGGAACATAGAACTCCAAATAAGAGTAAGTTGCCTTCAGATGGGAATCTTGCAGCCAAGAAGCTGACTCAATTGCTCGGCTTTCTAACGTACCTTGCTATGCCACTGCCCAGGTTTGGCAAGGCAGCTCTGTGCAACTTTGTTAGACAACACTTCACTTCTCCTCACTTCTTTTTGTCGTTTCACTGCTAGTTTAGAATTGAAGCCAAACTTTTGGAAGTCCATTTTATCTCAGCAAGGATTAAGAGAAAATATTGAATCGCTGCCCTCCTTCAGTTTTGAGGAAAAAAATTACCATTCTTACAATTCTTTGCCTTTTAAGCCACGCAGTTCACCTCTGAGCCTGAACTTCCCTCAGATTTCAGTGTTTGTAGTAATATGGGCCATTATTTAGACCTTCTTATTTACAGTCTCTAAAAGAATTTTTATTTTGCTGACATGTTTTTCCCAGGAAAACCTGCAATGTTGGAGTTGAGGCTATCCTCTGCTTGGGGGTTTGAGGCCCCGGGACACAGGCCCACCTTTAATGCTTAACTCCTGCTGGCGCTAGCGGACCAGGCAGCAGCAGACTGGTTACACAGAAATGTCCCATAATGTTTGAAAACTGGATTTCCTCTAATTAAAAACACATTATGAATTCTCTGAAAGGAAAAAAAAAAATCATAGCATTGCTGACTTTCATTATAACTGTCACTGTCACACCATGGATTCAGCTAGTTCAACCATTTGTTATAAATAACACTTAGTTTGAATTCTGGCATTTTTAATTGAGTAACTATGAGTATTTTGTCATTATTTTACCAGAGATGGGTTGCAATGAATCTGCCTGCAATGTTTTGGGCTCATATTTTCTTTAAAAGCAGAACCAACGTGATGACCTGCAAATATTTTGCTTATTTTGGTGCTATTACTCCAGCATTCTCCTCTGGTAGGAACAGATTTCTTCATTAAAGGCTGAAAAAAAATATTTGGATTAGTCCTAGGTTCTCAAACACAAAAGCCATGAGGAAAAACGATGGAACCGTTTTTACATATAACAGAGCAGCCCAGTGCTGCTCTTGAAAAACAATATAAGGAGACTTTATATGTCTGTCCATGTAGAAAACAGACTATCCATTTGGTTTTTTATCTTTTTTCATAAAAACATCTTTGCCTCTGGTACAATGGAGCATTCATCACTGCCCTTTATCTAAAGAAGCCAATCCATAGAAATTGTTTGGAGCCAATTTTCTGGAATTCCATCTGAATCTGGGTACGTGTCCGAGTAACTCATCTGCTGGTGGAGAGGTATGTATGGCTATTGTATAAGGTTAACTGATGGACAAGTCTAACATCATAAATTTTAGTACAACAGTGACAGTGAAGCACAGTGCAAGCTAATCCTGACATTCATTTCTGGAGCTGTAATTTAATTCAGTCATAAATGAGCTTGGTACAAATATTAATTTGAAGTAGTTTTTATTTCTCACCTGCTGGCTAAAGCTTGCAAACGATAGGGTAAAGGTCTTGCTATACTGCTACAAATAAGTAAACAGTCTTTTCTGCCAAGAAGACTACAGTGTAAACACAGAGTCAGGGAATAATTTTTGACTAATTCATCTTGCATATGGATACTTGGAAACTACAGATGCTATACAATAATCTCTATCTACAAATATTTCCCAAAGGAAAAGAAAACTTCAGTTGCACCTAGTTATAATAAATCATTGCCATAGACTGTTGTTAACCCACTTTAGAGAAACACTGTGGACAGGGTGAGGTGTAGGCAGTCTGGCTCAGCATTAAGAGGACTATCCCCATGCAAGGGCAAAGCTAGGCAAGTTCAGAAGTTGGGAAGAAGACATGAAAAGGATACAGGAGAGAATGAAAGCCTCAATCAATCAGAAAGCAGCTGCAAGAGCTTCCCTAAAGACACCTGCTGTTCCCTGATGAGGTTGCAAGCTGATCTGTACAATGGCTAGCTAAGCCAGACTTATTTGTCCATTTAGAGCTAGGGAGGAGCTAAAGGAGAACTGGATTGAAGCTTGGGTTGAAGTCTGACGTGTAGACTTAAAAGGCAAGTTGTTTACGGCCCTTCTTTTCCCTTACTGTGCCTCACATAGAGGCCCAGCAATGGGAGCAGCATGGCACGTAGGTCCCCGTTCTGGCTCTCTAACAGTGAGTAATGACTTCTCTGATGTTCATGCTCGCCCGATGCTTTTCCTTCCACTCTAGATCTCCCTCCTTTGCTGTTGTCGTTACCTTTGTGTCTCTAGACGTAGAGATAATTAATCTTTCCCATTCTCTTTACCACATGTCCACAAGAACCATTACCCTTTATGACTTACTGTCACCACTTTTGAATGCTGCCATCTCCCCAGCATCACTGGACTTGCCTGTTTATTCTACCAAAAATTAATCTGCCCCCTGGTACCCATAATTTCGCCATAACTC
>KL263731.1:61905-73248 GCA_000699545.1 Podiceps cristatus
TTCTCTCTCTCCCCATTGGTTTCCTGCTCATTCCTCAAATGGGCCTACGGTGTTAATCTAAACTGTCTGAAACATTACTAGGAGGGAAGTAGCACCCAGAGGATTATTACATTTTTACCTGGTAGGTGCCACCATATTTATTGATATGAAAATTTTCTTCTTTCGTATCAGCCACTGAAACCTCCCTCTGAAGTTCTCTTGACTTTAGGCAGAGCTGTATTAAAATAGTTTGTTAAACTCAGTAAGTTTTACTGTGGCTAGAGTTGGCATTCTTTATTCAGCAAAAGCTATCACTAAGGTCAATAGAATTTTAAAGTAATGAATTACATGTTTATTGTATTTGGCTAGTTGAGCACATATTACATTTTAATGATTAATTTCTGTGGCCTATATATACATATATGTATACATGCGGTACACACGTATATGTATTTCTATTTGATTTTAATCTCCAAACCCTCTATTTTATATCAAATATTCCTAAAGAGAGTACTTAAAATCTATTAATACTGACACATCAATATACTAAAAAGCAAGGCCAAAGTATTACTTGAATTGACTTTCAGATAATCCTGAAATGTGTAAGAATGTCAAGCCAAATCTGGAAAGCATCTATAAAAAAAAAAAAAAAAAAAAAAAAGAAAGAAAAGAAAGAAAGAGACAGGAAATATTTGAAAAAAAATTATCAAAGTTTCCTTATTTGTCTTTTAAAAATAATCTTTTGAATTAGATTTCCTACAGTTCTAACCTAATAACCAGAGCTAATATAAATATAAAGAAAAAGGGTCAAAGACAATTAAAACCGATCCCTTGGAAGGGGAAAAGCTTTCTGTTTGGTTTTACTTTCACAGAGAGAAAAACTACATTCAATTCAGTCTAGCACTGCATTTTCAAAAATTTTGTGGTTCTGGCTTAATTCCACAAAAGAAAAAAGCTTCAAAGTTAAGGATCAAGTCTCCAATATTTGGTCACAATATGACACAGTTGGGTAAAATTAAAGATGGTAACCCGTTGCGATAGACAGTGGGGAGGGGATGATCTCTGACCCTGGATTTCCTTTGCTTTGCATAACAAATCCCAAACATAGTTAGATGGATTTTTTTTTTTTTTTTTTTGCTATTATGATAATATGTCTTTGCTTTTTATTTTGGAAGTAAATAAATTCTAGAATGTCTGCACATGTGCGTTGCTAATAAAATGTTTTGTACTTCTGAGGTAGCTACAAAACCTGACTCCCCTTTCCTGGTGACCTGTTCTGTGTTCTTTGTGTCTACGGGTCTGGTTTTTTTTCCCATTGGCCGACACGGGAACATGCTGATAATATCCAGGGACCATGCAGTACAGTAGCATGTTGTTCTGCCTCTAATGGGATCAGTACATGAGAAAAAGCAAGGTCCGCATACGGAAACATCTTTAATAAATCCGTTGATAGAGCTTGGGAAAGTGGGCAATGTTTTGGGCTCGGAGCCAGCGCCATTTAGTGCCATTTTCTGTAGCAAGGCAAGTGAATGGATATGCAGAAAAGACTGTTTGGGGAAAAAATCACACATGTTGCTACATCTTATAGGTTAAAAATTTTCCATCGCCATCTGTTCTTTAAAGGGAAAATTGGATTTTGTGAGAATATTTTTTCCACAAAAAAGTATCTGCATTCTGTAGAAAATTAGAGCTATTCATCAGAAAGCCAAACACCTGCAAGCCAAATATTTCTGGCTGAAAGTATTGATTTGGAGTGCTGCTGCCGCACCTCTCGGGAGGATGGCAGTTTGGTGCTTCATTTCCAAGCGCTTTGTGAGGGGGCTCACAACCGCCACTTCTTCACCGCCTTACATGTCTGAGCTTGAACAGGGGCAGGCGCTCACGCAGCCAAAAGGCTGCATCGCGCGGCGGCAAGGCTGCCTGCGGAGCAGAATTCGGATGTGAGCCGATTTCTCCCTCTGCACCTCCTGCAAGGGCCAGGGCCTGAGCGCAAGCAGGGGGGCAGCAGGGACGCTTGGGGAGCTGGGGCTGAAAATGAGCCCCGGGATCGGGCTAAGCAGGGTGCGGGCTGAACAGCGCTGTCCTCAGGCACCGAGATCTGCACACCAGAGAAGGGTTTCTGACTGGGAGCTTTCAGATGGAGCCTTTGTTATTTTGCCATTATAAAAGTACACCTTTTCAGCTTTTCCAATGAAAAATAAATCAATAAGCTTGAATAGGTTTTGGAAAGTAATGGGCCTGACACTGCTCCATTAAACTCAGAGAGGCATTAATTGGGCAGAAGATTACCTAGAACTGAAGCTTGGTAATGCATTAATTTTTAGTCAATGGTTCTATCTAACAATTACTTTTTTCAAAATTATATTTTAGTTTTGGTCAAATTGAGCTTTTAAAAAATGTTGGCAAATAAAAAATAATCAGGAAAAGTATAATTTTTTTCAACCCAAAATATTTAGTTCAGCTTCAAAGGACTGGCTTCATTTCTGGTCTTGGGCTGTTTCACACGTTTTAAAGCTTTTTTTCTTTTTAAATTTAGGCCAATTTTAAAATGGACAGCTAAAAAGCTTTGTTTTGAAAGTTTTTGGAATTGTTTTGGCAGTTCTAGAATGAAACACTCCATTTTGAAAATACTAAAATGAAGTGTTTTGACATTTTAATTTTTTTCTCTGCATTGTTTCATCTGGGACTGTTTACTAAATTCCATTCAAATTCAGGAAGAGTCTCACTCCCTCTGAAATTCATTTGTGTGGTATATTTATTATTTGTCAGAAAGCAGTGACTCATTAAGGTCTGCATCAGTTCAACCTTAAATAATGGGTGAGAATGCTTAATAGGGAATTGATCGTACACAGCTACATTTCTCTCTCGCCTTATAATTACTACCCTAATGGAGAGCACCCAGCTGCGTGGGGCTGCCGCAGGAATGAGGCAGCCTTCACCCAACTGGGAGAAGAGGTGGCAGGCAGACCCCAGCACCCTGAGCTGGTGCTGCTTCCCCCTCTCCATCAAACAGGACAGCCTTCCTCATCCTTGAGTGCCCTTGTAAATCTTACGGCTTGCACCAGTGTTTCTGTAGCCTTTTGCTAGGGTCTGCCTTCCTGCCCCTGCCTGCGTTGCGGCTCCCGCCCCCGGCAGGCCCCCCCACCCCTGCGTGGCGCCCCCTGCCACTGGCAGCCCCTCACACCTCTGTGAGGAAACAGCTCCAGACAGACCTTTCGCTCCAGGTGCTGCGAAAAACCTGTCTGCCCCTGTTCCCCTTTAGTGGGCTGCAGAGGCCTTGCTGAAGGAGCTAAATTCCTTTTATAGGAAGCCTCTCTTAGAAAAACGTTTTACCACAATGTGTAACTTGGGAATGCAGCTGAAAGATGCAAAGTGAGGCCAAGCCCAAACCCCTCAAAGGACGACGTGTTGAGAGAAGAGGTAGAAAATGCTTCAGGAGATATGTGAGACTAGGCTCTCCTCGTGATGCTGCCGTGCCCATGCATACCCTTGCTGTTTCATGCTTTAACCATTAAGCTGAGACAATAGAGGCATTATGGTCCCCAATTACAAGTCTGAATTTAAAGAAAAAAAAAATCCGTGGGGTTTTGTTTGTTCTCCCCCCCCTCTCCGGTGAACATCCAAAGAGTCTACATGGCCTCACAGGACTGTTGTAAATTATGAAGCTGTAGTCCGAGTTTAGTTTGATAAAGGTCATTCTGTGGAGCAGTCCTGGGAATTTCCCAAGTGCTGCTTTCCTTATATAACCAAGAAAAGGCTCTCACGGCAGCAAAAAAAAAAGTGTCAAGCAATACCAGTGACACCCAGAGAACAATGACATTTCTTAGACAAGGTAAAGTCCCAGATACCTTCTCTTCTTCTCTGGAAAGCTATGGTCTTCTTTTAGGAGGTATGAGATGGAAATTTAGATGTACTCAGGCAGGAAGGAAACTTGAGGAGTGCTCTGTCTCTATAGAGATATTAGAAAAAGCTTTGAAGGAAGAATCTTTGCTGTTAATGTTAGTACAGTCATTGCACTTCTTAGGATTTATTGCTATTCTTCTTTCTGTTTCCCATTAATAAAGACTGGGTTGAGTATACTCTAACTGTTTTAAATATTTCTAAAAGCCGTTCACCTGCATTAGAAGTAAACAGCTGGCATACCAACATTTTTGTCTTTGCTGGCTGCTCAGCTTCACCAGGGCTATTCACAGCTTGCACTTTACTAAGGTCATTGGTATCACTGTTACACGTTTCCTGTATTACATGAGGATCAGGTTCCAGTAGTTAACAAGTCAAAAAATATTCCCGGGGGTGGGAGAGCAACTAAGTAGATAAGTGCGTTCCACATGTCCGCTTTCTTTCGGGAATTGCTGCCTTTATCCATGTGAGAAATAATTGCAATCCACAATAGGTCTGAACCGCAGTACCCCAAATCACACAGAAATGCCTTTGCAGTCTGCACTCTGACTGTTCCAGTCCACCTAGGCACAGTACGATGGGACCTCAACTGCTGGCCACTGCTCGCTGCCCGGACTCTAAATAGTTCCAGGGCCAAAATTTGCACTACTGTAATTGGGAATAGCGCCAATAAAAATCAGTATCTCCACATTTATTCTCTTGAAATTCAAAGCCAGATTTGGCCCACTATGTGGACAGAATCTGTTCTGACTTAGAGGACAGTAGATGAGAATTAACTCTATTGCAGTTAATTGGGCTCAATCCTCATGTGTCTTTCACTGATATCACTGTTCTGACCTCAGTGGAATTGATCCTAATTTATGCCACTGTAACTGAGATTGCAGCATGCATTGTTTAAATTCTGTTGGGTGCGCCTTCTTCCAGGATGGAAACTATTTGCAAACTATAACAGCCTCTTTCCTACCATCGAGGCTTGCCATATCTGAAATTTTTGGTGGGGCAGGGGTGTGGAGAAAAGGATATAAAGCCAACTTTGTGCTTAGTGCTACCTTGTATAATTTGAACCCTGCAGTGTTCTGCTAAATTATCAGTGCCTAATTAGGGGACTAGAAGACTCCTATCCTCTCATCCTAATATAGAAAATGTGTTCAAAAATCACCCAAAAAGGGGGGAGGAGGTAACTTTAGGAAATTCAAAATGGCAACGTGGTGATTCTGTGCAGGCCTTTTTTCATGTATGGGCTTTCCCACTAATTGATTTTTCTTGCCTCTACAGCTTCTGTTTTTCCCAGCTTTACATACTACATTTCTGAAGCATATGATGAATGGGATGCTGTGCAGCTGAAAAATCACACGTCTCAAATGGCTCACTCGGCGTTCTCATACTGAACCAACTGGCTGAGTTGCAGCTCTCTGACAAGGGAAATGGTTGCTTTTCTCTCAGAAGAACACTGTAAGTCTTAAATGCAACATAAAGAAGCGTTTACCTAGCAAGATCTTATATGTACCCTTGTATATATGAGTGTGTCTATATATACACAGACATAAATGTATGTCTATATTTTTAAAGTAAAAAGCAACTCTGTCTTCCTTTGCTTGGACTGGAAATATTCAGTTTGTCAGGCTGACTTTTGCCCCTGTTAGCAATGACATTTGGCCAGAAGTCCCAGCACGCCGTAAGAAATCAAGCCGTGACCGCATTAAGCATGTACGGCAGGGCAAGGTTATAGCATGTAACACTATGCTGTGGTGACCTGTCACAGAGTTAGAGGCTGGGAGGTGTGAGGCTGGGCGAGATAACGATTGCAAGCGAAGCACAAAATGAAGCTCAAAGCTGCTTTGGCTGTTTACTCTTTCAAGAGGCATTGAGTGAGGACTTCTTATTTCAAAAACTTCAGCTGCAGGGCTTGTAGCCAACCTTCCAGAATCAAACCCGAATATTTCTTAGTGTTAGGTACAACTTACTCATGGCATATTCCCACTTATTCTACAAGGATTTGAAAAGCTTTTCTAAAACCTCATGTACAAAGTGACTGCTGAAAACAGGCTGTCAGAGAGAGAGATGTTCAGCTGTAGTGAAATTAAGCGCTGTATCACCCAACCAGTAACAGGAGCAGGTTGGTGGATGTATCCTGTGATCAGCTCTAGCATTATTCTACTCGGCAGTAAACTTAGCTCTTCTCTTAAAGAAGGAAAAAGAGAGATGCCAGGGAATTGCTTATACCACCTATGAACTTCCCCAAATGTTCTCTCTTAAAATAATGAATTAAATGCAGATGAAAAAAAACAAAGACATTTTTGATTTCGAGGTTTTCTTATTAATTTGAGTGGGTTTTGTTTGGTTTGGGTTTTTTGGCAATTTTTCATCTCACTCACAAGACCCAGTAGCCCAAAAGGCAGCACAATTTTAATGTAGATCTGAAGGGAATTTGCCTCAGTGTTGTAAGGCAGGCTAGGGAAAAGCCTGATCTTAAAATAGACAGAAGGCACAATACGTGAATCAGCTTCAAGGATCACACTGAAGCACAATGTGAACTTGGCATTATGGAGTGGCATACTCGACAATGAAACCTTCCAAGACAACCAGAACCAGGGCTGCAAAAGATCTGCAGCGTCCCACCCTTTTACAGCAGCAAATACGTTCTAGTGAAGATCATGCACCTACACCAGCTCCGCCTCAGTCTAAGACTGCACACCTTTGTGGGGCATCACTTGTGAGTTTTTCTTCCCTGAGAAGGTGGCAATCCAGCTTTCTCACACCTCAGTCAGTTGGGAAATAAATCAAATTTTGTTGAAGATATCACTGAAGCCAGGAGAATAATCACTTCTTGTATTTATAAGTTCTGTCTCACACATCATGGGTAAGGTCTCAGGATAATTAGAATTTAGGTGTTTAAAAGGTTAGTACTACAGTCTTGCTTAATAATATAATCCAGAGCTGTAAACTGGGCATAGGTATGGGATCAAGGGCAACAGTACACGGGCCAGGGAAGTGCCTCAATTCAGCATACTCACTGGGGAGCTGTGTTTTGTCCCAGCAGAAATACCACCTCTTCCTTGGGTGCAGAGCAGCAGGGAATTACTGAATGCCAGTCATCACAAGAACTTCTAGATCAGCAGGAGTGTGGAGCAATTTCTGCATCCTAGAAAGTGTTAGACACAGAGGACACAGGAAGTCATTTAAGGACTGCACCAGTGTCGGCCCAGCTGTACATGCTTCATTTCTGATTGACATAAGTCCAGCCCATTCTTAAAACCTCTATGATGGAGCACCTCCATAGCTTCCCAGAAAACAAGCTGTGTCTCAGATGGTTCTCAGCATTAGAAAGCTTTTCCTAATGTCCAGTATGAATCTTTCTTGCTGCCAATTATGTTCTCACTTTTCTCCTTATCTGCTAAGCATATGATGACGAGAGGGCTGGAGCACCTCTCCTATGAGGACAGGCTGAGAGAGTTGGGGCTGTTCAGCCTGGAGAAGAGAAGACTGCGGGGAGACCTTCCAGTACCTGAAGGGGCCTACAAGGAAGGATGGGGAGGGGCTTTTTACAAGGGACTGTAGTGAAAGGACAAGGGGGAATGGTTTTAAACTAAAGGAGGGCAGATTTAGATTAGATATTAGAAATAAATTCTTCCCCATGAGGGTGGTGAGGCACTGGCACAGGTCGCCCAGAGAAGCTGTGGGTGCCCCATCCCTGGCAGTGTTCAAGGCCAGGCTGGACGGGGCTTTGAGCAACCTGGTCTAGTGGAAGGTGTACAGGGGGGGTTGGCACTAGATGATCTTCAAGGTCCCTTCCAACCCTAGCCATTCTGTGATTCTATATTTATTCATTTTTATACCAGCTGTTTCTCTGCGTGCAGACTGTTGTCCCAGTCATCTCTTCTGCACACTAATTATCTCCAATTATTCAATCTTACCTTTTAAGTTGTGTTTTCTAGATTTTTTGTTCTTCTCAGAGCTCTTATCTAATAACACTCCCTCCTGTCACTTAACTTTCTGGAAGGCATCTGCTTACCACTGGACCTGATTCTTAAGCTGAAGCCTTACCAGTGGCCAGTACCTTGTTATATGGTTGATTTACGGTTCTTTCAGTCCCTCTGGTAGGACCACTTTTACCTGGGATACCAATGTCTGCTTTCAATATTTAATTAAAAGCAGAAGAGAATGAACTGATGCTAAGAGAAGCCAGACATTCAGCTGGCATGAACTGATGCAGCGTTTTAAAGTGTACAAACCATACTGATTATGATGAACATACCAAGTTTACAAATGCCACGGCATTAAAACACCCAAGCCTCCAAGAGCTGCTTCTGCCAAATGCAGGTTAGAACTATACCATCTCCTCTGCATCCATGTCTAAATCTAAACCTGCCTCACTGTTGTGATGGTCATAAAACCCTGGTGTATGAATGATTCGTGCTTGCGTAATTCATACCAATTGTGTAACCAGAAGCAATTGCTTCATGAAATATTAAAATCATATTACATCTAAATACTGCTGTGGTTTTGGTTTATGGGTACTAGTGTTTAAAACTCAGTAATCAAAAGATTATCATTAACAATTTCAATTACATCAAAATGTACCAACAGTAGGTTATATTCAAAGTGTCATCAGCTCCGATCAACTCTAAAATAGAAAAACATGTTTCACGGATTTGAGGCATGACAAAACGATCATAAAGTTATCCCAAGTAACAATGTAATTAAGATTTAAAGGTTGCATAATTCATTTCACACATATAACAACTGAAATGTAACAAACAGAAGCTGAGTAAATACTGCTAATTAGCAGTATTTTCAGAAGCACAAATGTTTTAACAATCAAATTTGGATAATATCTCTTCCCTTTCTTACCATTTTTTGCTGGATTGTTATTCTGCATTCCCATATTTTCAGATTTGCTGATCTTCTTTTTGTTGGACTTGACTGTTGAAGAAGAGAATGAGGTTTTTTTATAGCTGAAAATCTTTAGTTGATAAATCATGTTATTCCATTTTAAATTGTTTTTATTTTCTCCAGTGTGGCCTTCGGACTTGCTGCTACATGTTTTTATCTACACCTCAGTCACCTATTAATTTAATTCATTGTACAGCAGAAATAGCATGTCATATTCATGGAACTGAAAGATTTAACAGTTTTTGAGACGGATTGCTATAGTCTCATTTGTAACAGTGTAACTTCATTGCAGGATCAGCTGAAGCCTTTCAAACTGGAATGGATCAAGGAATAATTATTCTCATTACAATATGTTTTGCTAAGATCAGGCAACACCCTTTTCTGTTACCATTACTTAACACTTACATGGCAGTAGCACCAAGAAGTAGAGCTCGTTATTTTAATGCTTATACTGTCTTGTTTAGGTGTATTGGTAAATCCCCCGCCTTGGTACGGTGATGAGAAAAGACAGCCCAGATAGATAACTATTCACAATGGAGATTAAAGGGCTTAAATTTGGTCCCTGTCTGAAAGCTGCCAGGTTAGGTCATTCCATGTCATCAAAACAAACTGATATGAAATTGCATTGATTACTGTAACTAAACTACTACATAGTTTCTCCTGCTGCTATACCCAAAGCCTTTCAGTAGTAGAGTCACTCTTACACTTGCTTGTAGAGTCACTGTTACACTTGCTATTTGCACTGGCTTTGTAAACAATACACAGTGCAAGAAAACAATACTGCAGGTGCCTTTCAGTGTTAGCATTTAGTCATCTTTGTGTAACCTTCTGAATCTCACACCTCACTGTGGTGAGTGGTTTGACGGAAGACTGGCAAAATATTAGTGGTGTTGTTGAAAGGGGCCTTTATGCTTAAACGGAAACAGCTTACAGGATTGGGCTATCAGAGCAACAGCTCATGACTTGCGTTATGTTATATTGACAAGGTCTAGGCAAATGGGAGACAGACAAATTGTTTTGCAATGAAAGCATAAGCTATACAGAATATTGTGGAAAGCAGACAATAGAAGGAGACACCCTCCAGACTCCAAGGACTTGGATTTTTTTATTGCTTACAATTGTTTTTTGTAATTTCAGTGCTGATGCAGTGTTTCACTCAGGGAAGTGTTGTTTGTTTGTTTGTTTTTTTCCCTTCTGCCTTGTATAAAGCACCCAGCAATACCTTAAGACTGACACCACTTGTGCTTGTCAAGTGAATTAAAGAAAATGCAGACTGCTGAGTTACAGAGGCTAGCAGCTTTGTTAGGGGCTAACCTCAAAGGCTGAAAGATTCATCCTGCAAAAAGAACTGCATGGCAGGTATTCAAAAAGGGGTAATATCAAAGAAGATTCAGGTTAGACTTTGGGTAAAAGTCTCTAGAAGTGAAGATTGATACATTTTCTCAGGGAACTTGTGGAATGCTCATCACTGTCTTAGGAAAAAAATAAAATTAAAAAAATCTCCCACAAAAGACAACCATCATTAAGCAACAAGCAAAGACAACATGCAGATTTGACGCTTCACAGCGGTTGCACCAGAGGGCCTGCAAGAGGCCTTCTATTTCTGCTTTCCGGGTCAGATCTTGAACTGGTGCTGAATTCCTCAGTTTTGGGTGGGCTACACAGGGCTGCTCGTTGGTACTGATTTGTGTTTACCTCCCTTTGGTAGGAATGGAGCCTTAACTGCCTGACAGGCCTGCTACTCAGCAATACCCTGTTAGTCTTGTGTTTATTAAAATTTCAGACAAATTAATGTCTTTCAAATACACTTTTATAGATAGATTACAGGAAAAAAAAATATATTAGATGTTGCCAAGTTTTGAAATTCAGCTGTTCTGGAATGATGTATTTAAAAAGTGAAAGTGTGTGGCACCAGTTTACTGTGCAGAGAAATATAATTTTTTTTCAACTTCTGTCTTTCAAAAACAAACAGAGAACAGGAAAAATGGCTTTTCTTTACCTTGTCACAAGCAGTAATTAAATGAGCTTTCCACTAAGATAACATAAGGAAAGCTCTGATTCCAACAAGAAAATAAAATCTAGAAAGGCAGAATTAGTGAAAAGGAAGATGAAAGTAGCCTTATAACTAAATGTTATCATATAAAACACAGTAACATAATATTATTCTTCCTGTCACATTTTTATACACTGGTAAAGCCTTATTACCTATTTCTGTGGCCCGCTCTCTTTCAAGGCTTCTTCAGTGTTCCCTGCTGCAATAAGCAGCCATCCAAAATACCTGTGGGACTGGCCTCTCCCAAGACACTCACTGTGGGTTATTCCCTAACTACTGTTTTCTACTATTTTAATGGCACAAAGAATTCTGTGTTTTGACATGGAAATCCTTATCACTCCAAAAAGGAATTACAGTATTCATCCAATCATAAAATGACATTGTGAAAGCAGGTCTTTTGCTGATGTGGTGACTTTAGAGTTGTTTGACATTATTCTGGTAACACAATTTGACTGGATATACATTTTGACATCCAGGAAACAGGGATGCTGATGGAAACTGATGGACCCAACGTGAAA
>KL263732.1:11179-23656 GCA_000699545.1 Podiceps cristatus
GTGGGGGGGGAAGGAAGCCTAGCTCCAGTATTACAATGTAATTCAAACTTTGAAAAAAATTGACCATTGAAAGTGTTACTGCAGCTTGAAAACTGAATAATCCTTCACTACAAAATGATGTGTTCATATTGTCTTGTGGACACCTTAAAATGGGCACAGTCATATACAAGCAACATAAAGAGGACAAAAAAATCAGCCTTGTTTTAGCCTTACACTTTTTAATTCCACCCCCAAAATAGCACTTGATATAATCAGGGAATTTTAGATGCAACTCTATAGATTTCTTTTTCTTAGCTCACTTTCTCTCAAGGGAAGAGAGGAAAGGTTCCCGAGATGAATGTAAGGCTGACAGCATTTGCTTTGGTTGCACTCATATTCCACCTGAACACTGAACCGTGAAAAAAAATGAACCTCTTTGATGCAGTCTTCCATTCATCTGCCTGTAACACAAAATGTCTGGAGCAAAACATCTTCTAAGCAGCTAGTTTCCTATACTGGTAGTTCACCTGAGACTTTGCTGAGCAGAGAATTAAAAGAGATCATCTCCATAAAAATCTGCATTGGATGGTAGCTTTAACGGGCCAAATAAATTTTGTAGTAGCAGTTTTTATTAAGAAGAGGCCTTCTTATTTCTGAGATTTCATGCACAGTGATTAAATTACAAGGAAGCACTTTAGAATACATCATGTTATGCTATTCAGTCACCGTATAGATGCAGAAACAACTTTTTTCTGGCATAAAGAATCATATATTATTATAGTATAAATAAAAGTAGTTAAACGATGCACAATATCCTGAGTGGACGGGGAGAGGTCCTGGAAAAGGCAACCAACTGTAGTGCAATTAAAACGTTCAGTAATCTGCCAGCTGTATGACAAGGTTTCCAACAAAGTTCATGCTCTTCAAGTGTAAGCCCCCATGGACTATAACTGGTGCAAACAAAAAAAAAAAAAGCGTCCTCCTGCTTTCTCTACCACATGACCTCTTCCCACACTGCATTCACTTTGCCAGGCTGGTATTCCAGAACCTCCCAGTAGAAAAGCAGTCCTTTTTCACTTGCTTAATCTGGACCTTATATTTTCAAACTGACTCCACACATCTCCAGAAGCAGTCCTGTCACCTATCTGGTCATGCAGTAACATCTGCATTAGATCCCATTACCTCTGGACTGTACACTCGGAATTTGTCTGGGTATCGGTAAACTGCAGCTTTGCTTTATGCCTTGTTTTCCTTTATACTTTTCCAAAGGGCCTTAGCCCTGCACTAAACGTTCCAGTCAAAGATGAAAATACAAGGACAGAGGCTCAGCCTTACTATCCAAGTGAAGTTTGCAGCTAGATGCAAAGATATGTACAGCTCAAACAGAATTTATGACTGTACCTAGTTAGATACTAGAAGTTACCAAAATTAATTCTGGCCATGACTCTTGCTGCATACTTTCAATCTAGTGCTTTTTCTTTGAAACTACCATAAAAAGACGCAATGCAACAGGCATATTTCTATATGCTACCAACACGCATAATTAACACCATCGTCACTCGTCATTCTAGGCACAACTCAGCACATTATGCTTCTGGGCTCACCTCCTGTGCCACAAACTTTCTCCTGCACTCTTGGGATCCAGATTTTCCTAATTACCTTCCCACATGCCAACAGATTCTTGTGGCTATTATAGGTCATCAGAAGGCACTTTTCCCACACACGTAGCTGTGTTATTCTTTCCTAAATCAAACACTCCAACAGAGATCTGATATGGTCAGCTATCCCTTACATGCCACAGAGAAACATCTTGGAAACTGGGGCACTAGAAGAGTGACCAAATTTTAAGGATTGCTACCATTGCAGGAATACAATGCTCCTTAGTCTGAAATCATACTTCTCAAGCCGAATTAAAAGGAAAGAAAATACAACTATTTTGGCGTAATAATGGGCTTGAGATGATTGACTTCAGTTTGGAAGGGAAACTATGACATCCTTTCAGTGGATAACTAAGCGAATATAATCACTACAGCAAGACCAGATCTGCATGACAAAATTCAGATGTGCCATCCGTATATGAAACAAAGGGTCAAATCTCTTACCTGTTACTAATTCTGGAAGAGACAGGCTCCATATTACAACTACACTAAGTCTCAGAGTTAGGACAGTCTTCTCACATATCTTGCTGTCTTATCATAAAAGTTATCCTAGAGCCCTGCGTATCTGCAGCCAGAACAGCAGCTTCATAGGAGGAAGCCATGCAACATTTCAAAGAATTAATTCAGGTTATGAGAAGAAAATTCTGAAACATCCTCGTTTTACTACTCTTAGAAAAAGTGAGTTACAAAGCAATATATCCCTTAATGCAGTTGTCCCCTAGTGCCTTGCCAGCCTTGAGAATCTTAAGAATTTTGCCAGTTAGTTGATAAAAGTGAAAAATTCTCTCACTTCTCCACCAGATATCTCATTTGCTGAGAAAACAGGCTGCTTTCTAAAAACAACCTCCATTAACTTTTCTGCTTCAGTTTGATTATTGTGGATTTTCCATGCTCCATCCCTATGCTTTTCTTCATTGGGACAGAACTATTCAGTGTTGATGGCCAAGGTTCAGACAATCTTTCTGCTAGAAACAGCCACATCAAAGGCTGTACTGTTAAGCAGTATTTCACATAAACACACACAGAGAATCAAATTTGTAACTGAGCAGACACATTTCCCAAGCACTGTTACCCTGTCTGGATTGTACCATATCTGCAATGTATCTAACGTGGGAAGGAAAAAAAAAAAAAAAAAAAAAAAAAAAAAAAAAAAGAAAAGAAAAAAGCATCATTCTTCTATACTTATTTTTTTGGTCAAGCTTTGGTTTAGGACTGAAAGTCTTTGTACATTCCAAACAGATACCCTTCTCTCTGCTTCAGTTTAGCAAGAGTTGATGTGTCTGTAAACTTTAACAGGTATCCACAAAGAATGCTTGTAATTATCAAACATATTATGATACTGTGAATTGCAAATCATTTGCCTGTAAAATGAATTTACATTCATCAGTATTAAGGTAGAAATACCTATCCTAGTTTCAGCCAGGATGGAGCTAGTTTTTTCAGCAGCTCCTGTGTTTTGGATTTAGAGTGTGAAAAATGGTGATGGCACGCTGCTGTTGTCCTTGATCATTCAGCAGCAATGAAGATTTTGCAGTTTCCCAAGCTTTGCTGATGTGCAGGTGCAAACACTTGGGAGGGCACAGCCAGGAGAGTTGATCTAAACTGGCCAGAGAGAGTGTTCCGTGCCATAGGCAGCATGGCTGGGGTAAGGGAGGGTCAGCCTTTGTCCCCTGGCTCTACTTCCTTGTTTGGTTTGGTTTCTGTTCATGTTCCCTTCTTGTTACTTTTCTTTTTATTTCTTTTCATTCAGGCCTGTTTGTTCATTTGTTCGGTTGTTTGTTCCCTCACTTGCTCTCTGGAACTTGCTGCTCTGGGATGGCTGCGAGGGAATATCCCTGCTCCCTGACTGCTGCTCGGGGCGGGCTGTATCAGTCACTGGGTGGTGAGAAAGTGTGCATCGTTCTTTTTATATATTCTATTATCCTTACACATTATTATTATAATTAATATATTTCTGTCTTTTCCTTTGCTGTCCTGGTAAAATGTTTTTATCTCAACCCACAAGCGAGCTCTCTCCAATTCTCCTCCTCACCCCACCAGGGAGGGGTGAGCAAGCAGCACCATGGTCCGGTTACCCTTCGGGGTTAAACCACAATACCCCACAAAAATGCTGGGGGAAATCAATATTTTAACTAGAAAGCAATTCAAATCTGCAAAAAAAAGTACTCTGCACTATGATTTAAAGAAGTTAGTCTTTTACACTTTGAAATTCTGTTTCTCAGATACACAAACAAGATTATGGGGGACCAACATCTAGATGCTTAGTACCAAGAATTCCATAATCATGTCTTTATTTCTAAGACTGACGCATAAAGTGCTTTAATCTGTGGGTGCTACCTATTTTTCCTAATTAGCAGTTTGAAAGAGAATGCCAGAGTTTTGTAATGCAGAGGGAATGCTTTTTTCTCATCTCAGTCTGTTCCAAATGTCCTGTCAACTAGCAGGAATCTTTGAAGTTGGTTTGTGACTCTATCCCTTGAATCACAATCGCATATAAATGCTGTTACTCATTCTTACATTTGGCTCCTACTTTAGCTCCTTCCTGAAGCAGGCAGTTATTTGTCCATTATAAAATACTCGTTGTCCATCCTTCACAAAAGTCAGAAAAATTAAAACCTGATAACTTCTTATTTAAAATATAATTAGGCTGCATGTAGTACAAAACCTCCTTATATCTATAAAGAAGCAACATCATCTTGACCAAAGAATCTGATTAACTGAATGCACCCTTCTGATTCAGTAGCTTAAGAGCACTAGTCGGTGTGGTCCCCTGTCTCTCAATATCAATGCACACACCTTGCTGTTTACCTGCCTCCCACGTATAGAATCATAGAACAGCCCAGGTGGGAAGGTACCTCGAAAGATCACCTGGTCCAACCTTTGAATAGTTGCAACGTGTCTCTCAATAGACAGTGTATTCTTTCAGACTTTCTTGCTGGCACAAGCAAGCATAGCTTAGACAAGGGAAAGATGACTTTAATTAGAAGGAGAAAAGTTCTACTAAATGCAGAGATTCCCCTTCCATTAGCCAACATTCATCAGGCTTCAATGGTGGCTGTTCATTTAGAGCAGAATTTTCAACAGCCACTGCAAGACTGGAAGGAGTAGTATCTCATAGCTGTCTGTCAGTCTATTCAAAACAAAGTGAACTCCTCAGCCGTCCAGCTCAGTGGACAGGTGTATTAATCACAAGATTCATACAGCTGACAATCTCAGAAAAGACACTAACAAGTAGTTTCATTAGAACAAGTTATAGAACTTTTTAATTCACCTTTCCTCTTGGAGTCCCAGATGAGTAGTGGCAAAAATTCACCCTGCTGCACTGTGTGCCAAAAGAATTTCCAGACTGTACGCTCTGTCTGGCAGATATCACAAGCTCTAGTAAATACTTTCGGTGGCCCACCTAGTAACACTGTTTACACAGACTTCCTGTGGCTTAGCATATTATATTTTCTGAGAACTGATGCTGAATTCTCATTTTCTAGTAAAATTTAAATATGGCCTTTGCCTACCTCAAATATTTTCTAACTAAAACTTCTTCCTCAGGCAACTGTTATATTTTAGTCCTAACTAAAAGTATGGTAAGACCGTTAGGAATTCAAACCTGCTTTACTGTTTAAGGTTTGGAACTTAAAACTCTACTGTGCACAACAGTTAAACTCGACACAATTTACAGCCCCAGCTAGAACTGTGACTAAGACAAAATGAACCAGGCAGAAAAGCATAAACTACTTCAGCATTAGAGAGGGCAGAGTTATGCATCAGTGTCTTGTTTGCATGAATTATAATTTTATTTTTTTACAAACCACACAGCATTATATAAATCAATAAGCAATGTAACATGCTGGCTGTGAGAAAGCTGTGCCCACCTTTCCTCACTAGACTAACAGCCAGCTTCATTTTTAAAGTATTATTGGAATCAGGTTTGTATAGTTTGTATGTGAGAAAGAACAAACCCAAAAAAATGAATACAGAAATCTATATGCTATGAAAAATATCTGTGGATCACCTTTTCTAACAGTTTTTAATAGAGAAAAATGGGATGGCACGAGCTTAGCAAGAAAAAACAGAAAAACTGAAGTTTCCACGGGAACATTTTAAGTAAAATTGTTGTTACTGTAGTGCCTGTAAGTCTTTGAAGTCCTGAGTTAAATTTCAGTGCCAGAGTGAAGTCTTGAGCATTTTGTAATTAGAGATATTATAATAGCTATTTTTTTTCACCCTGCAATGCCTGTTTCCACATGTGACTCTCTCTTAAAGTGAAAGATATCACGTGTAGCGCATAAGTCTTCCTAGAAGAGCTCCATTTGTTGAGAAACACTCAGACTTGTCACAAAGCACTACCATGTACCCTTCAGTCTTCTAAATAAACATTCTGCCTTCATTCTGCAACCACTTACCATATAATTAAACAGCTCTTTTCTCTTGTCCAAACATCCATTGAAAGACTTCAAACAGCAAGAGGGTAAGCTGACTCTACAAGAGTGACAAGGTGCAACAGCAGAAGAACAAAATAGTCTTCCTTATTCCTGACAACATGGGAGTTCCTATAGAATGTGGCATTCTGCTCCTTCAGGACTAGATAATAACTAATCTTCCAGCTTGATCAACCATGTCTTGTAAACATGGTTGCAAAAAAAAAAAAAAAAAAAAAAAGGTTGAAAAAAAAAAGGTTGAAAAAGCCTTTCCCCCCACCCCCAAACAATGTGCTTAGTGTAGTGGGAAAACATCTATGGGCCGAACAGCCATCATAGAAAAGCAGACTTTTTCATCCTGATGTTCTGATGCCATCGTTGGTCCCCCAGTTCTACATTACCATTCTGTCATGTGAGTGAAGCCTCAAAATGTTGCTCCATAGATGCTCCAAAAACTGAAACAAAATCTGCTAAATCCCATCTTCACATCCTTCCTATATTTGTAGATGCATCTCTACAAAGAGAAACAAAGCTGTCAAGCAAAACCAGTTCCACTGTTTCACTCCAGCTGCAAGTGCACCATCTTGTTCATGTTCTACAGCAGGTTCTACGTGCTAACCAACTGTTCCAAAACATGGAGGAATTCTGGGATGTTAGAGGAAATCATATGGGTCTGCTAAGCTGGGCCATAGTTTTCTTCAGGTAGCAGTGACATCCCACAATGTACAGGGATAAAAATTCCAGTATCTATAGTGGAGGATGAGAACACCATGCTGGAGCACATTTATCTGGAACATTTCATAGCTAATTCAAACAACTGCAGTGCTATCTGAAAAACTCAAGTTAAAAAGCACCTGAGCAAACTTAGCAAAGCAGCGTTAATATACCTTCTATCACATGCTGCTGGACAAACATAAGCAAACTAATCTGACAGAACATCCCTATCTAGACTAATTCTTGCATCTACAGAGTGAAGGCATTCAGTGTTCTTAAATATCACACCAGCATAGGAAAAAAGAGTGCACCCTAGGTCTCAGCAATGCTGATCTTTTTGTCAAATAAGCAAGACTCTCAGAAATTAAGTTCTAACCATTATTATTTTTTTGCCTTTTCTACATTGAAAGAAAAAAAACAAAAAGAGGAAAAAAACCTAGCAAAGTCGCTGGTAGCGAAAAAAACCTAGCAAAGTACGAGCCTCTAAAATTCTTGAAGAAACTCAACCTCATGATGTGGCTGATACTTACAACATTCTGCTTAAATGGAATACACTGAGGTAATCTCTGAAATATTTATAGATTTAGTCAACAAAGATTCCAAGTAGAACAGAGACCATTTGAGGATCACTTGTTTAGACTGAGATGAGACCTTTGCTGACATCCTTTACCCAATAGTTTTTATCTTAGAAAGTATAAATGCCACTCAAACATGGTCACAGATCACTGGAACACGCGAATTCTTTGACTAGCTGGTAGTTCACGTGACAAAGGAAAGATGTGGCTTCTGAACAAATCATTGTTAGATAAAAACTTCTTGGTATTCTTTTCTGGCACAAAAGAAGTTAAGTTCTTAATTTGCAAAAGCTTGACACAAGCAAAATATTGTTAGAAATTCAAAGCATTCAGCTGAAATATATTATCCAAACAACAGATACTACAGCAACGAGTCATGTCAAAATCTTACCAAGACAGAAGTTTTGTGACAGCAGAGAAACCAGGGATATTTCTTCAGCATCCCTGAACAAAAGTAACTTGCCAGGATTTCCTCTAATTTGTAAATGCACTTATCCAGTATGATTTCAAATTCATTTCCTATAAAATCATATGGTCTGGGGGCACGTTGTCTTCCTTTTTATTTCTATACTGCAGCTGCAGCTTTGCTATTTCTATTTTTACAGGATTCCAAAGCAAAAATATACTCTAAACTGGTATGATGAGTCAAACACACACACACACCACCTTTCTTTCCTTTTTTTAGGAGAGTCGTCATTGTAGTCTTTCATTTTTCATTTTAACATCAGTTGCGGGTGCATTCCATAAAATACTTCAGCCATAAAAATTTGTGGACCAGTTATGCCTTATTCATTTTGATCTTTCATCCATATTGATAAGGATTTAATCACTGGGGTAATCCCCCTGGTTTCTTTGAATAGACTTGGTTAACTGGACCCTAAATTTGTAAATATCTGCATCTAGATCACTTAAGTTTTCAGTAAGGTGGCATTTCTTGACTTATTGTCTGAATTTCCTTTTGAATGGTGATTTAATTTCCAAAATGGTATTACTTTTTCCTCATTTTTTTGTTGTGCCAGAATAAAAGAAAGCCTTAAAACTGCAAAGGAAAACAAAAACTTGCTGACATCAGGTGATACACTGGAGACTTCAAAAATGTGTGAACAAAACAAAGGAGGAAAAGACACAACATACAGTACTTTAAAACTGAGAAATGTAATAAGGTACAAGAAAAATAAATGAGAGAAAAACAAAAATAAAAGCATTTAACTACAAAGCTTAGCACAAATAAAAGGATATTGTATAACTTGAGAAGTGTTTGTGAATAGGTAAGGGTTTTGAGGGGTTACTTTTTGTTCTGCATGTTTTGCTGGCATTTATCAATTTTGAGAAAATAAATCATTAAGAAAAGAATTTAAAAATTCAAACAGTGCATGGTGAAATGCACTGTGCCCATTGGGAGGATCTGCTGTACAAGGTTACTCATGATTTAAATATTGCTGGTAGTTATATTTTAGTAGGTACTTCATAGAATCATAGAATCATAGAAATGTAGGGGTTGGAAGGGACCTCGAGAGATCATCGGGTCCAACCCCCCTGCCAAAGCAGGCTCCCTAGGACATAGCACTGAGATAGGCGTCCAGGCGGGTCTTGAATATCTCCAGTGAAGGAGACTCCACCACCTCCCTGGGCAGCCTATTCCAGTGCTCTGTCACCCTCACTGTGTAGAAGTTTTTCCGCATGTTGGTGCGGAACTTCCTGTGTTCCAGCTTGCAGCCATTGCCCCTTGTCCTGTCCCCACAGACCACTGAAAAGGGGCTGGCTGATTCCCCCTGCATCCCCTGCTTCAGGTCATTATAAACTCCAATTAGGTCCCCCCTTAGTCTTCTCTTCTCAAGGCTGAACAGTCCCAACTTACTCAGCCTTTCCTCATAGGGGAGAGAGGCACTTGTCCTGGTTGCAGCCAGGACGGAGCTAGTTTTGTCTTCAGCAGCTCTTGTGTTTTGGATTCAGTGTGTGAAACAAGGTGATAGCACGCTGCTGTTGTTCACTACTGCCAAATGATCAAGGACAACTTGCAGTTTCCCAAGTTTTGCTAATGTGCAGGTTCAAACACTTGGGAGGGGCACAGCCAGAATAGAGTCCCAACTTACTCAGCCTTTCCTCATAGGGGAGAGAGGCACTTGTCCTGGTTGCAGCCAGGACGGAGCTAGTTTTGTCTTCAGCAGCTCCTGTGTTTTGGATTCAGTGTGTGAAACAAGGTGACAGCACGCTGCTGCTGCTGCTGCTGTTTGTTGCTACTGAACCATCAAGGACATTTTGCAGCTTCCCAAGCTTTGCTGATGTGCAGGTGCAAACCCTTGGGAGGGCACAGCCAGGAGAGTTGATCTAAACTGGCCAGAGAGAGTGTTCCATGCCATAGGCGGCATGGCCGGGGCAAGGGAGGGTTGGCCATTGCACCCTGGATCTGGTTCCTTGTTTGGTTTGTTTTCTGTTCATGTTCCCTTCTTGTTCCCTTATTTTAGCCGGTTTTGTTGTTGTTGTTTGTTCAGGACTGTTTGTTCATTCGTTCAGCTGTTGATTCCCTTGCTCGCTCTCTCTGGAACTTGCTGCTCTGGGACAGCTGCAGGAGAATAACCCTGACTGCTGCTCGGGATGGGCTGCATTGGTTGTCCTATTTTCCCTATAAATTATTATTATAATCAATATATTTTTATCTTTTCCTTTGCTGTCCTGGTAAAGTGTTTTTATCTCAACCCGTGAGCTTGCTCTCTCTGTCTCTGTGATTCTTTGCTCCACCCCACCAGGGAGGGGGGATGAGCGAGTGGTTGCGTGGTCCGGTTACCATTCAGGGTTGAACCACAATAGCACTTAATATGACATGTTAAATCAGATTGGTGTTCAAATGACCCCTCATTTTTGTAAACAACATTGAATGAAAGCCAAACTACACAGAATGACAACTAGAATCAAGCGAGTTAACGGAGTGCCTAAGCCAAAGATACTGATGTAATTTTATTATGTAAATGTTAATATATGAAAAGCATTAGCTAATGGTAACTATGGCAGAGTGGTATTTCTATTCATACTACCAGATTATTCAGAATACTGCAAATAATAGCTGAAAAAGCTTATTTAGTACAAGCTATTCAAAAGCTCTAGTTTTGTATCCTAAACCTCCAGCCATACGCCACTGCAAAGAGACAAAGTACTTTTCCTTAGAACTTTACAGTAATGAACAGCTATTCATATGTCAGTGTGGAATTATGTTTATCTTATATGTGGGCACTGTACAGAGGAAATAACTCATTTCCATTAGAATAAAATAGTACTAAACATATCATATCTATATCAACAGACGTTGATCTGAATCTCCTTAATGGTCATGCTAATTTAAGCTCCAAAACACGGTCCTCCTTTAACTACAGTAATTCTGTGGAGAAAATGGAGAATCTCAGTCACGAAAAATGATGAATTGATGATTATCTTTTTCAGTCAAGAGAATAAGTTTAATAACTTCCCAGTCCTCGCCTTTTGTGAATAAAAATAACAATCATCACTAGCTGTAAGTGAAATATCCTAATTTCCCACCATGCCTATAAGCAAAGGCATAAAATAATGAGAAAGCAAAGCAGACACTTCTGTGGTAGGAAGATACAGGACAATCCACAATCCCATACAGTAGCACTGCTGATAAATGACTATCATACTGTAGTCCTTTGAGTAATTTTCTTTAGGATGACAAAGCACTGCTGCTGAATTCACAAAAAAAGTAGTTTGTCCACTGACTGCAGGTACATCATTTGAAACAACAGAATAATCTAAGCATAAAGGTCTGTGAATACTATTTGCAGTAGAGCTTTGTAGTGATTTGAATTTCTACTTACAGCAAGTGAAGTGATTGCAAATAACAGCAGCTTTCCTACTGTATAGCATGTCCTTCCACCTTTGAATTAATTGCTTTGCCTTTGTGAATGCTGGGGCACAGTAAGTGGTATAACCAAGAAAGCCAAATAATTGTTCAGAAAGGGAGGAGGGAGGCGGTCAGAAATTACTAGCTAGAAATCACTCTTACACCATGCAGGAATAGACAGTGGGATGGACAGTTAAGTTAAAAGGTAATGAGAAAAGCAGATAAGGCAAGAAATGCACTGTAACATTCAGGAAAGAGCTGTGGGGTGGCTACACTGCAAACAAAGTACGTAAGCCGGCATCTCCTTTGTCAGCTGCAGTCTGAGCTTACATAATTATATAGCCCTTTCCCTGTTCACACTCCATATTAATTTCCTACCTAGCATTGCTGAAAGCGAGAGGTGTACAAGAAGCTTAAGATTTCTAATAATACAGAGCCCTCAGCTGCTTGTTTAATTTCACTTGAGTTCTGTGGCAGTCACCATATGCACTTATCCTAAATCAGATGCTCCTGCTGTGCACAGTGCCAGTACTTACAAGATCAAAGACTTACAATAGATGATGCGAGTTAGTAAATTTCTAAAATATTAAAATTGAAATGGGACACATTTTTAGTGGCCTCATAATCTCAAAAGTAAGCTTTCTGAGTACCATCTGCATCCACAAATTCCCCATACTCATGCATAGAGAAGTTTCAGGTCTTCCATTATATTATGTTATGTCAGTGTCTCTATGGCTAAAACCTGACAGTAAAACATAGTCACTATGTTCCAGTGATTATTGTTACACATCCCATTATAAATGAAGGAGTGTGTTTCAGGATCTATTTGGAGGATGTACCACAATAGCCACGGCACTGGGTACTTCCATTACTGAAGGTGAGTGAAAAAGCTCAGCCAATACACGGTTCCTGCTTAACTTGAATTATTTTATGCTTTGTCATTAGTTTTGCTTTGCTATACCATGCTATAGGATAGGCTTATTTAAACATTTAATTAATTATGGGTTGGACTCAAAGATCCTCGTGCATCCCTTCCAACTCAGGATATTCTATGATTCTCTTTCCAAACGTGCCATAAAAGCAAAGTGCCAACAGACAGGCAGCAGCTCCTAGAATCGTGACATGCAGGTACGCAAAGTAGGAAGAGGTCACTTCTGGCAGTGCTCTCTCAGAACACCAGCAGGGAAAAAAGGTTTTTCTAAGGTAGAGACATGTATATTAAAGTAAACAAGTTAGTTGCCATTGCATGACTAGAATGTAAAAGGTGGGGTTTGGGGGGGGGG